>JANPWX010019021.1:33893-92100 GCA_024734555.1 Trochalopteron elliotii
AATCAACTCCCTTTGAACTTTGGCCAATATTTAATGACTTAGGAGGCGGATAAGATGGGGAATAAAATATTCATGGTCTCAATAAAGACGGGGACCCGGAGTATTGGAAAGATGAAAAACTGTACAGCTCGCAGAAAGGGTGCAGAAAACAGCCATCTTGAATATTTTAATCTCTGGCAAGTGTTTCTTTGGAACAAAATGGATGTTGGAGGGAAACAGCATAGTTAACATTACTGTAGCCTTCCATTTCTAACACCATCCCTCTCGCAGAATTCAGCTGGCACGAAGCAGGGAGACTGGAAAGAACGCCACAGCCTTTCATCTACCTACAATGGCAATAAATAATCATAATCTGAATACTGTGGTCTGGAAATTTAGTACCTCTCTAAGCGATGGTGCTTTTTTTACCCACGATTTATATCGATTTGTTTTCATCGACATAAGTCACATGTAATGCTGCAAAAACACTCTCAGAGCTCATGCAACATAAAGAAACAATTGGTCTGTGTTCAGCCAGAACACATCGGTAAAGATTTTTTATTTTTTATGATATTGTACGTTGTTACCATCACCAAAATCAAAGGAGGTATTTCTACCGATTACCCTGGAAATTGAATCAGGGCCTGGGTTCATAGTTTGTTGTGTATTCATGATATGAACCAATTATTTTAAGGACTCATTGTTTGGCCATAAAAATCACTCTAGGCTGAAATTAGGCTTTAAAAGTCCCCAGGATTTTTTCCTCTTCTACAAAAATGGGTTAACCACTGTCTTTATTTTTTCTTTATTTTTTTCCCCCACCTCAAACTGATGGTGAAAACAAATACAACATGTTGATTTCAGATGCTTTTTGTTTTCATACAACTGCAAAATAGCTGTGGTAGTTTTTTTTCTTTTTCTTTTTATTTTTTTTTTCCTTAAGAATTGCAAGGCTGTTAACACTGTTAGGCCTTCATAAATATTTAAATTTTTGTTGTTGGTTTTCTGTTTGTTTTTGGGATTTTTTAATTTTTTTTTTATAGAGGAACGACCGGCTGAAGTGGGGGGTGTGGTGAGAACAGAGACAATAAGTCAGTGGTTCAGCTACAAAGGCTCAGAAAAGCTCCTTCCCCGGGATTATTTATTTATTTCTTTTCTCGTTGCTGTTTGCTTACTTTGGATCTACTGCTTCAAAGATAAGCACAGCAGAAACAACACACTTTTTTAAAAAACCCAATAAAACAAAGACAGCTAAAAAAATATAATGCAGGGATGGCTGGGGAGCACTGTCTGAAGATTAAAGAATAGGATTTTGAGACAGGACTACTTGATTTTATTTGCTTATTGGTTTCTTTAAAGTCAATTTGAGCAGAAATTCTAATTCTAATTGTTAAGGATAATGTTCCTGTTGAGAACTGTATGGTTCTTATTAAAATTTTTTAATTTTTCAAGAAAATTCTGAGATCCTGCATATGCAGTTCCTGATTATTTCAGGATCTTGGTACAGCTCACTTTCTGTATCTGAACATTTTTGCTTTAATTTCTCAGTTTCATACTCTGCCCCATGGACTGATACATAAAAATCAATTTAACACCTCTTTCCTACACATCCTGAAGTTGGTACAGCATTTCTTGAGACTGTTTGAATCAAAGGCACTATGAAAACAAGTAGCTTCTTAGTTTTTTTTGTATAATTGTATTACACAGGAATCTCCAAAGAATAGCATTTGTGAAAAGCAGAGTGAGCAAAATTACTAAAATGCAAATGACTAAAAGCTCCATCAAAGACTAAAATTAAAAACTTGTGCTTGTGAGAAAAAAAATGCATAGACTAGAAACAATAACCTAGAAAAGCAGGCATGGCCTTTTTAATGGGCAAATCTTGTTCTGAAAATGAAAGTGATACTCAGCTCAAATTTTTAATATTATCTAAGAAACAGGAGGATTACAACCAGATTGAGTAATACTGGGGACTGCTGTAGGGCCCAGAGAGGAAAGCTGTGTCACATTTGCTGAAAGCTTAAGGAACTGCATTTAAATGTCATGGAAATCCGATTTATGTGTGAAAGGTATGTAGGGTTTCAGGGAGGAAATGGTGTGAAGAAGGACCAAGAAGATATAACACTGTATTTTGTACCATGGATATGAAGGACAGAGAAGTTTTGTAGAAATATATGGAGGGAAAAAAATATTTCTAAATTATAAATCAATAAAATATAAATACTTTAAAAATTATTTTAATGATTACTCAAAATACATATTTTACCCCAAAGAAATGCATTCACAAGAAGAGAAATGCCAGTATAATGTTTTTCCTGTAAAGAATATGTCTTTGATTCATGAAGTTCATTTGCCCTAATGTACTTAAAACATTGTTACACGAGATAGGCTTAGATTTTTTTTTTTTCAGTTAAATATTATAGTCCTTTGTCATCATTGTGTTGTTGGCACAACCTGAGAGCTAAATTGCACCTTCATAGTTAAACAGACAGGGAAAGGTGTGGGAATACTTCTATCTACACCTTCCAGAAGAGCAAGGAGTATCTGGGAATTTCCAAATAATTGAGGCCAAGGGACTGGTGGTTTTATATTTTATTCCAAATGGACAGGATATTTTATTTTCTTGTTGTGTCATTGGCATATCCAGCTCTGCAAGCAACTGGTAAGTGCTTGCTAAAGTAGTGCATATATTGATAAGGAATAATTGGTTTAATAAGCTGAGAGTTGTTTGTAAATATTCTGCTTAAAAGTTGGTGCTGCTAAATTCCTTGCAATGTTTAAAAGATGATTGTAAAGCAGTAAAATGTGAAGTAAAATGGCAGGATTAGAGTGATATTTTTGGTCTCCTTTTCACTCCTTTCTCCTTTTCACAAAACATTTCTGGTTTTGTAAGACAGATGTGTTCTCTAGATCATGTTTCCAAATATTTCCTCGTCTATGGTTCTATTGAAAATAGGCAGTGATAAGTGGTTACTACTCAAAATTAAGATCTTCAGTTTAATCTGAGGACATACTTTATCTGATTTTTTTTCTTGGGTGACATAAATATTCCAAAACTCAAAAATTAGCCTTGCAGATGCTCTCCATAATTTACTTAGCCTCAGCAGAGTGAAAGTGATACAGAAAAGGTCTGTGCCATGACACACACTGTGCTTGGTACTCTTGGGCCTCACGGGGTTGCTAGCCCTAAAGAACTTCCAGTATAAATGAGAGATAAAACTTGTAATTAATGACGTGCAAAGTTTTCACTTTAGACAACTATTTGCAAAAATGTTTTATTAATTTTCCCTTAATATTTAGGAATGGATCCTGGGTTTGACTAGGTCTAACTTAAAATGAAAAAAAGAGAAAGGACTTTTCCTCTTTCCTTTTCCTTTGGGCAGCACAGGTCTGAACAAACTGAAGGTGGAGTTTCCCCACAGCTGGTGTGGCCGTGGCTGTCCTTGACTCCTCTTGTATGAATAGCTCACTCCCAGCTTGTAACTTGTTCTGTTGTATCATGTCGTCCAGATCTTGAAAAACAAGGATCTTCTGCATGCTTAACCTAACAATTTCCTTTTTTTCAGTCTTAAGATCCAGCACTTGCTTTTATTGCTGTCACATACTTTTAAAATCCCAGATATGCTGGCTGGAAAGGTAATAATTAGGAGTTTATTGTGGAAGGAGGATAAGATTATCTGCAGTAAAGATTTATTATTAGAAAATGAATAGCCTCATTTTCAAGATTTAAGAGACTTGTACAAATTACCGTTGCTGGATGGTTTCTTTAGTTTCCAGTTCATATTAGTACTGAAATAACTGTTTGGGGCCTATTACCCAGCTTTTGGAAAGTATTCTTGTGGTGGAAAAATTTGTAAGGGATTTGGAAATGAGGACTCATCTGGCTAGTAGATGTTCATAAAAATCTTAATGACTTCGGCAGCCTGAGGCTGTTGAGGCTGGGCTGGGTTTGGCTGGAAACTACAGGGCTTACTGGAGGATCTCCTCCCCTACATGTGTGGTGGTGATAAGGGAAGAGCTGGAAAAAGGCTTTGAAATCTTTGAGTGTATCTGTGGCTGGACTGACACCATCTCCTTTAAAAATTATTCTGTATTATAAATCGCATTAGGAAAGATAGTGGCTCTAATGCACAGGACAGTTTGGAAACTTGTGCATAAAACTATTCAGATTTCCTACAAAGGCACTTTGCAGTTTTATACATGCCATTTTCTTGCTTTACTTTGCAGCTTTATGCCAACAGTATATTCCTCTGAATGGAAAGTGTTTTCAATTTAGTTTGTGTTGCTTTGGAGGGCTTTTTAAGCTAAAATCACAATGTATTTGACTTAAATGGTGACACTTATATATGGAAAAGCTGCTTTCCCACATTTCCAGAGGCTTTTACATACTTCAGTAATTTTACTGTTGCTCAGACATCTGTGTGCTTTTAACACAAAAGCAATACTGTTGATCTTAGGGGTAACTTGACATTGGTGTTAATATGCAAGGGAGAAATCTACTTTATGGTCAGTTTGGCAGCTGGCTTGAAAAGCGGAATGATACAAACCCAGTATTGGTTCATTAAAAAGAAAAACAACCCACCTTCACATTCAGTTCTACACTGGTAGAGCACATGATACAGCTGGGCAATTGATGCTATTAACAGTTGGGGATTGTCTCTGAAATCCATGCTAAATTTTCAGTGAACATATTTAAATCTGTTTCTCTGTCAGAAAATGTAGGGGATGTTGTCGTGTTCTCACACAGCTGAATAGGATGGCCTTCAAGGTGAGGAATATTGTGGTGCTCCTGCTAAGAAAAAAAAGGTACAATTTAGAAAAACTCAGCAGATTGTCATTCTCCCCACGAAAAAGTCGCCTGTCGCTCAGCCATGGGGCTGCAGTACTCTGCAGCAGTCTGCTGCTCTGCCAGCCTTTGGGGCATTCCTCTGGCAACAAACTGAAATCCCAGCTGAGTAGCAGCATGAGGCGTGAAGTGTCCTGGGAACTGCAAGGTGAGTTGCTGCAGCATGATGGCATCAATGAGGCCACCAAAGCAAGACACTCATTGTTACCCTGGGAGGTACAGGGCTGAGGAACATGCCACCAAATAAGACGTTTTTCTTTAACTGTTACTGGTTATGTATTAAATCTCTCTCTCTCTGACTTTGATCAGATTCGTCTTGGCAAACAAGCAGATTTGCCTGTGACATTACTAACCTGCAGAGGAGCAACAGATTTTTGCAACAACACAATCCACTTGTTACAGTGGTCACTGTCATCCCTAAGAGATTATTCCCCAAATTTGGTGTTTGGGACACTCTGCTGACTTAGTTAGTGATTCAAACTGTTCTTCTCAGCCTTTCTGGACTAGGGATTTAAGTGTTGTCTGCAGGAGGCAGCTGGGAATGTGGAGGCTGCTGTAGTGCTCATGGAGACCCCAGAGCATTTGCTGGAGCTCCAACCCCACCAGGCCAGGCAGTCACAGCTTTCAGAGGCAAAAGCTGTCCTGCCCTGAGCCCTCAGTGCCCTTCATTGAGGAGTGCAAACAAGAAAGAAACAAACTAGTTTGCTTTTGTGGTGCTGGTGCATTTGGTAATTGCTTCAGGATGTTCACATGTGGGCATATAGAAACAAACCCTCCTCTCCTCTCTGTGGTTCAGTCTCCTTCCTCTTCTCTGTGTTTGGAGCAGTTTTTCTGGTGTGAGTCAGGTGCTGCAAGCATCCATCCATCCATCCATCCATCCATCCATCCATCCATCCATCCATCCATCCATCCATCCAGCCATCCATCCATCCAGCCATCCATCCATCCCTCTATCCCTGCTGCTCCTGCAGCTGCCCACACCATTGGCTTAGCTCCTCTGGAGCAGCAGCTCCTGTCAGGCAACAACATGAGTGCTGTCTGCACAAGATGAATTTTCTCACTTGCGTTTTCTCTCCTTCTCTCTTCCTTTTCCCTTGGTCTTTCTGCTGGATTTTTTTCTTCTGAGAACCCTCACTCCCTTTGGTCCCTTTCCCATCTCCCCCTGCCCCCTTTTCCTTTCTTTCTTTCATTTTTCTCATTTCTTGTATTCTCCCTTCACTTATTTTTCTCTCTATTATCTTTCCTGTCCTCCTCTGCATTCTTTCAATCCCAGCAGGGCTCGCGCATACAAATTGACCCCCTCCCAGCCGGTAATGTGATCGAAGCTCTTTGTGGCTCCTGCTATCTCTATGGTAACTATCAGGGGGGTCTCCAGAGTGGTGCTACACCCAAAGCATCGGCCCACGGACTGTTGTACTGGTGTTCTTGCCAGCGTTATGTGCTGACCACATGGGCCTGACTGCTCATTTACAACTGCTTCTTATTAAAAGAAAAATATATTGATACCCCGAAGTGCTTAAATGGGGAAAACAGAGCGCACGCTTGAGCACAAATTGTTGTTGGGTTCTCAGGGGTTTGGAATATGGTTTCTGGTTTCAGAATTGCTTTACTTGGTGGATCTGTTGTTTTCTAGTCATTGTGGAGTGCCACACTGGCTGTTTCATGGACTGTGGAAACTCTGGTTGTGCTGCAAAAATGAGTATCTGCATTGCATGGGCAGCCAGTGGCGCTGCAGTGGTGGCGGTTCTAACTGCCAGTGCAGACTGAGAAAATATTTACAAGGGGTTGGCATGTTATGAATGTTGTGAGCTCTTGCTTTTCCCCATGCTAACCAGCTTACCACACACCCCCAGTTTCTGGGATTTGTGCAACAATGGAGCAACCATAGGATTTGATGGAAGGAATGACTGAAAAACATACAGTGTGACAGAAGAAATGGACGTGGTCCCTTTTGGTGCTAAGATTTTCCTCAAATACCCAGGGATGCCAGTGGAGAACCAGCAAGACATTGAAACCTAAGGCTTTGTTAATTATTATTTTTGAAGTACATATAATATTAAAAATACAATTCTTGTCATGACTGTACTCCAACTATTGTTCTGTTAAATTCTTCAAAACCACGGTGCCCCCTCCAAATGAGTATATATTTGTGCCCGAAAATTTTATTCCATCTGTCATACCTGTTAATTCTGTTAATTGCATCAGCTTTATAGGCAGCAATATATAAAATCTATTATTTTTTTTAAAGGTTTTCCTGGCTTTTTAAAATAAATAGTTTCTTATCTTACATCTATAAAAATTTCTGAAATCAAAAAAAGTAGCTAGCTTTATTATATCCTGACATTTCATATTGCTGCATCACTAAGGACCAGCAAAGTCAATCAGTTAACTACACCTTACCAGCCCTTTGAAATTCACTACAAGGAAATTCACTACATGAAAATTCACTACAAACCCAACACCATTCTATTTGAAACTCTTCAGCCCTCAAACAATTATCCAGCAGTGTTGACCCTGAAAGCAGCACCTTGCTCTGATCTTTGAAAGGAATAAACTTCAGAAGATCATTATTAGACTTTTCAACGGGCTTCATAATCCTTATACATAACTTTATTGTTTAGTTCACTTCACAGTGCATTGATGGAGAGTTTAAAAATCTACTTACTTGTGTATAAATCAACATCTATAAACTGCCTTTTGGGGTGAAATGCAGCCAGCGGTGACAGGGTTAACACTGTGGGCATTTAAGTGGTCATAATTAACAGTCCATTAAGATGAATGGAGTAAGTCTGCACTTAGTGATGCTGTTGTTTAATTTTGCCTGTTTACAGACTCAAGAGGACAACAGCAAGGGGCTTGAGATTGCCCAGGGTTTGCAGTAGGAAAGCTAGAAATCACATTTTAAAATAAATTGTAACTAAATTTAAAAAAAATCATTTGGGGAACACAATTCCTGGTTTGGGGGATTTCTGTTGGCCCAGCTCACTTTCTCGAGTAAGTGGGTTGATAGTAACTACAATTTTGCTTTCCACGGAACACGTCCACCAAAACAAAGCCCTTATTATGCTTAATCCCCTCCCTGTTTCACAATCATTTATATAAGCAATGGATTTTGCAGCTGGTTATTAATAGGGATGCAGGAAGAACTCGGCTCTTCTAATCTGCAAATGTCCTTCTGCCTCTGTTGGGTGGCTGCTCTTCTGCAATGTTTAACATTTGATATAAACCCCCACTATTAATGTCAGCAATCTTGAGCATTAAAAACATGGAATAGATCATAAACCCAATATGCCAACCTAGAAAACCTCTACTGTAGAAAAACCCCTTGGCTTTATTTGCCTTCCACATCCCCAAGTTTTTACAAAAAGATTTTTCAACTTATTCTCTGGTGAAGTTGAAAATTAGTTTTGTTAAAAGGAAGCTAGATTTTTCATGCAACCTGTTAATTCCAAAATGTGAAACTTTAAAAAAAAATAAATCACAAGACCATACTATACTGAGCCTTGTAATAGAATCCTGGGGGTTGCTAACTTTGCTGCTGAAGAATGCAGCTTTTGCTGCCAGTCTGGAGTCAGAGCTCTTGAGAGAGCTGGGACGGGCCCAGGTGGAGAATTCACTATTTGAACAAGAACGACTTTAGCCAAAAAGCAGTACTGAAACTGCTAGAGAAGGCTGTCATTTCGAAGTAATGCAAAATTCTTTTTATAAGGTCTCCATTTTATTGGTACAATTTTTTCCTTGTAAAGGATTGTGAGTGTAATTAATTATAGGCAATAAATTATAAGTGCAATTCATAGCTCCTGTATGTCTGGCTATATGACAGTGACCCAGAAATGTGATGCTTAAACATACTGAAGAGCAATAGAGTAAGCAGTCATTTTCTCTAGATTTTTGTAGGGGTTTTTTTGGGTATCAGGGAGTCTGAAAACAGTATGAAAAAAATTTAGAATTAACAATCCCATGAAATGTTTTAACTACTGATGTCAACATAAATTATTGATACATTTTTTCCAGACAGAGTTTTGATCTTGAGGGGAGGGATGCTGCTAAAAGGTAACCTTAAAATGCAATTATATAATTATGTTACCCATTTTTAGCAATGACACATTCATGAATGAATACAGTTTTGCTTTGTCTACAGTTTGGATTTCTTGTGCTTTTAAGTGAAACTTTGAAATTTAAAATGGCGATGCTTTAAAAAATTAATTTTGAAGTTTTGATGACAATTCTCAATGTTTATTTTAGCAAGCATGTGTTTGGTTAAATTAAAATTAGGCCATAGTACCTTAAACTTAAAGGAGGAAAGAGGAAAGAGGAAAGAGGAAAGAGGAAAGAGGAAAGAGGAAAGAGGAAAGAGGAAAACGTACCTGAATGAGCCAGAGTGATTCCAGGCAATCCTTTGGAGAAAATCTCCTTTTATCAGGTTTTCCTGGAAAATCACATTTATAAAAATGTAAATCGATTTGTTTTAAAATAAATTATTTAAAATTAGTTTAGCAATTTGAATTCTGCACATTTCTGATTGATAGAAATTGTTAATATTTCAAAAGCAATGAAACTGAAAAAATTAGTCTGAATTAACAAGAAACAGCACTTCATGCAGTAAGCCCCATAAAACTGTTAGTTATTTTTCAAAATTTAATAGGTTTTTCATTGATTAAAAATAGAATCCAAAATAGAGGAGAAGGACACATTTGAAGAATAGCAGAATTCTTATTCATTAAGCGGTAATTGAAACAGGTTACAGTAATATATAATCCATTGTAGAGAGGAATCTTGGTCAGCAGCTTGAAGGCAATGTGAATACTTTTCTCTTAAAAAAAAAAAGCACAGTTTACCTCTTCTTTTCTCTGATATTCCATTCTTTGGTGGTTCTTGATCTGTGTTCACCTTTAATTGCAATCACTGACAATTTCAGCCACAAGCTCCATATGTTTTTCCTTCTGATTTGTACAGTGACTAGCCACAAACCCTTTGACTTCCCCCGAATTTAAGCCATTGGTTTCCATGGATTAGGAGTAGACTGGTTGCAGGATGTTCAGTAAATATCCTTCCTGAGAAGTAAAACCATACTGTTTCTTTGTTCCAGCTGTAAAGAACCTGCCATGATAACAACAGCCTTTAAATGATGATGTCAAAATGTCACAGAGGAAAGTGGCTGTGTGTGAGGTCAGGAGTCTCACTGATGCAGAAAGCAACTGGAGAAAAAACTGGCATGAGCTCTGGTGAATTTTGGAATGGGTTCAAAAAGTGAATATTTATGAGAGGAGCATAATGTATTTATTCTGGATATGGAATCTACATGTTTCCTTCTTTTCCTTTTTTTTTTTTGTTTTTTTTTTTTTTTTTTGTTTTTTTTTTGTTTTTTTTTGTTTGGTTTTGTTTTGTTTTGTTTTTTGGTTTTTTTGGTTTTTTTTGTTAACTAAGGTTAAATAACCCTCTATACAACTCTCCTATTTCCAGCCCTGCACACTACTTCCTCAAATGAGAGGAAGAAGGAGAATTTGTGACCTTAACAAAAGAGCAGGTTCTGTCCTTACACAGAATTCCAATTTATTTAAGCTAGAGTCTTGGATTTTGAGTCATGGATCTTGATTTATATCAAGATTGTTGTAATATTTTTGTTTGATGGATTTTGTATATCCTGCACATTTTACATAAGCTTCTGTATATATGGTCACATTTCACACACACAGTCACAGAGTATTCTGAATTGGGATGGACAATTCACAAGGATCCTGGAGTCCAGGCATTAAGAGAACGACCTGTACTTACACAGAATGAAGGGACTGTATCTGACTCATACTTCTGGTCTATTAGAGTGTGGTGCAGGTTTGCCTAAAATACGCAGGGTGTTCTTTGCAAAATACAGACAACTGTCTAAAAATCAAATGGTTGTGAGGATGTGCAATTGAAGAAAGAAAAGTGCTCGAAGGCAGCAGTGCTTTCAGAGAGTAGGCGTTGTCTCCAACGTGGGTAACGACTGACAAGTGATCTCCGATCCCCGGTGCTTGGATGTGCTCTGGGAAATCTCACCCCGCTCGTTGCAGGCAGGATTGCAGGGGTGGTGCTCTGGCCTTGAGTCAGCTCTCACTGGCATCTGTGCTCCCTCCCCGGGGTCTCCTACCAGCAGCAGGAGATGATGGTGAGTGGCACCAATACCATTGTTTTCAGGAATTGCACAGTGACTTTTTAAAAGAATTATAATAAGATCTAATATCAATTTGAAGGTACTAGACACCAGAGGGTCTTGGTTTTTTTTACTGTCAGAAATGAAATTTCCAACAGTTAACTTTACTGTCTGCTACATAGGAAAGCTTTCCTGAAAGTTTGTTTAAGGCATTGAGATAATTCTAATGCACAAGTGGGCTTTGCTTCTAGGAATAAATAAATTCCTTGCCTTCAAAACCAAGCAGATAATTAATCTGGGTTCACACGATGGTTTTTCATTTTATTGGACATCAATTCACACTTTCCAGGTTGATATAGGAAGGATTTAAGCTCGAATTTTAAATAAATCAGTCATTATTTTGTGCAAAGAACAGCCTAAAGCTCCCATAGCACCTACTGCCTGTCTCTGGGACATACCAGCATGTTCTGCACTTGGTTACCTGAGATTTTGTAGGATGAATTCCTTTGTCCAGGGCTAGGGCTAAGTATAGGTGCCCACAGCTGCCAAGGATGTCTGTGATTCCAGTTGCTCTTCAAGGCACAGGGGTGTTTGTGTGACCTTATTCAGTGAATATGGATCACTCATTTCTCAAAAGAAAAAAACTATAGCGCTCACCAGAAATGGAGGCAAGACATGAGGTTTTTTTGTTAATATTTACAATTCACAATTTACAATGCAGATGTTTTTAAATAGGTAATTTTTTTCCAAAGGTTTTAAAAATCTTTAAAAATCTTGTCTGTTCTTTTCATTGAGTAAAGAGGGGAAGAAAATCAATAATTTGTCTCTGGTGAGCAGGAGCTTAATTTTAACTGGCATTTTGTCATTTACATACCCAAGGTAAGAGTCATAAGATATTCTGCTTTGGGTCTAGAGAAAGGCACATTGCTGGGGAAACTGTTTGCCAGCTAAGAGAAGCCTGCCTTTAAACTCAATCCAGACAGTCTTTCTTGCAACAACTTACTTCTCTTTCTTGGTAGAAATATTGATTTGAAAAGAAAAACATGAATAACGATTTTTTGTCTGGTTGAGAAAAAGTGATTTTGTGTCATCCAATTTTCCTACCTTTGTTCTGAGCAGAGGAAAGAGAAGAGTTTCAAAATTAGTGGCAAATCTAGTTTGTGTAAGCTTTGGATCTGTAGACTGCAACATGTTAGAGAAAGACCTCTTGAAACACATGGCAACTGCAAAGGCTTTACCTACTCTGTGAGATTTACTGATGGAGTATTTGGATCTTTTCCTAAAACTCTTGCTATGGAAATTTTTGAGGAATTGATGTCATACTATTTACTAGCTGTATGATTTGGCATGGGATTCTTTGCTGGCAGCACCACGGGACTGGTCCCACCTTGAAATGCTGGGATCCATGTTGGGCCGGGATGTTTGAAAACAGTTTGTCTTTACTGGCAGATGCTGGAGGAAGATCAGAGCTGCAATTAACCTATTTACAGCAAAAGCTTGCACATGACTCAAAAAAACCCCCTAAACTTTAAACCAAAAAAGATTTAAAAGTTATAGAACAAATGACTGAATAGAGCAAATCTGGGTTTAATTAACTGTAAAATTGGTTGCAAATGTTTTCAAAAGCTTCTAGTGTTAGGGGCTGGGAAGTTGCTATTTTGGAAGCTCTCGGCAAGTGGCACAGCTCTCCAGGGAGTATGTGGGTGGTGGAAATGCCACGCTGGTGTGGGTGATGGAGCCAGGTCTCCCCAAGGAATGATGAAGCCTCTCCCAGGAAGCAGCTGAGCCTGGGGCTGTGCGTGGTGCTTCCTTTACAGAGGAGTCCAGCCTGATAGTGTGAGTGTGTTTTAGGTCCTATTACTGTTTCTGCTGTTGAGAAAACTCAAATCACTTGGAATTTCCTTGGTTAGAAACACTTGCTTGCACAGTTGCCTTGGGGCCCAAAACAGCATTACTGACCTTGGTGTGGACCATCACTGAACAAAGGGCACTTGATCACCAACCTATTGGGATTGTCCCAAACAGTGAATCAGCTCCCTTCCTGGGGATGCCCCCTGCACATGGAGGCCTTGAGAAAGCAGGGAAGGTGAGGGGTTTAAGGAAAGATTGTGCTGTCAAAAGTTACAACTGGAAATGTTTAGCAAAACATTTTTCAAAGGGCTGGAACAAGAGGCTAAATATAAGAATTGATCATTTTATTATTGTGACTGAAAGGGGTGACATAGCAGAGAAAAAAATATTTCCGGAGCAGTCAGTATTTCAGATTGTATTTGTTTGCTGCAGAGAAGCATCCAAAACTCTCAGCCAAACCTCAGTGCCTAAATAGCAGAGATTGGCCTAGAATGAGTCAAAATACAGTGCTTATTTGTAGATTCAGGTTGCAGATCTAACTTCTGATCTTTCCAAAGTATCAATGGCCATTATAAAAACTGGTTTTGTGGCAGAAGCCTTTCAAACTGAAGTGTTTCTTGGGGAGTGATGGGAGTTGAATGTCAAAAAATTTTGTATTTACTATCTGAGGGGCATTATTAAGAACTATTTAATTTCCCTAAAAAATTCAGCCTTTATCTAGAAGAGTGAAGTCTGGAAAAAAAAACCCCAACAAATTCTGCCCCCCACCAAAAATCAAACTTAGAAAAATGTCTTAATAATGAAGCTTAGCAAATAATTTAAAACATAATTTATTCATTGTATGTAAATAATGTAACAGATCACCAAAGTAATATTTTTTCAAATTCTTTAACTAATGAATCTTTATTTTAATTATTACCTGATGGATTAAAGTATTTGCTACTTGTCTAGAGTAGCTCTCAGTCAGAGTTGTAGTAGCAATAATAGGCTCTGCTCCAGTTCTGTGGTCAAATCAGCACACAGCCTTATCATAGGAGATTTTTGTATGTGTATATTTATAATCTTCCTCACATATGGATGTTTGTACATTACGTGGTTGTGAAAGCAACTGTCAGAGTGTTTGCTGTTTCAGTCAGCAAGCTTTTCTGATCAATGCTTTTCTTTCTTCATTTCCACTGGTGACATCTCACTGAGCTTCTGTGATCTCGACCCTGGCAGTGCTGAAACTGCTGAAGCTCTTTTACTTGTCCTTAGTCCATGTTGGAAACTCACCTCTGGCAGTCATGATGGTCTTCGAGCAGATCCCATTTTTGAAGTTGTCCCTGTATCCTCTTAAAATTACCAGTTTGTGCTGGACACTCCAGGTCAGTGTGCAGACTGGGGGACAGTGCTGGTCTCCAGGCTCTGCTGCTGCTCATGGCTCTGCCATCTGTCCCTGGGGCAGGGATGAAACCCCAACAGGCACAGCATGTGACAACCTCGTGGGTGTCATCATTTTTCACAGCCTTCTGGAGAGGGAGCAAAGTCATTCTGGTTTTACAAGTGACAGCAGAGGTACAGAGCCACTGCAGTCCAAATCCCCAAAGGTATTTAAACAACCTTTGAGGTTGTTTATACTTTCTGTATAGGTGCTGGCCCCAAGTAGACATCACCTGTGTGATGCAGGTTCTGCAGAGCCTCCCTGCCAGCATGAGCTTCATTTTTTTTTTTATTTGTGAGAGGAGGAAAATACATGTTTCAGGGTGTAAGACTTCAATCTTAGAGGCTACATGGGTGTTGTTAGAACCTGGTAATTTTACTGTTATGAAATAATGGGGAATTTTCCTTGTAAGGCTAGGAGCTGTGGTTCAGAAAACTTTCACTGGCCTAACAAAGTAGAAACATTTACATGCCTCATCAGGAGTAAGTAATAACTTTAATGGAGCAGTTAATTAGTTCTGCTCTTTTCAGACGGGATCATTAGAATTTAATGAGAATTAATAATTTCATAAAGCATGGAAATATATTGCCCCAAGCAAAATACGGTAACACACATTTCACAGATAGCTATTTTAAATGAATATGGTGACATTTTCTCATATTGTTGGATGATCTATAATATTTTTATGTAGTAACTCAAGATAAAATATTTGGATCACATTAGAAAGTATGTTACTGTTTGAAGATACCAAGTCCCCATTGTTTGTGAATAGGAATATAAACCTAAATACAGGGATGTAAATGCAATTCTTTATCACTCTTGGCTTTTTTCTTGAACATTGAAAGACAAAGATCACCTAGAAGCATCATTGAAGAGCAGCAGAATTCCTTTGCCATGTGCTGTAATCTCTTGTGTCAGATTTACTACGCTACCATTGATTAAAACAAGCACATTAACAATGTGAGAATGTCATAAAAACAGCACAGAAAATATTCATAAACATATATTTGGAGCTATTTTAGTTGGACATCATCTTGCAATATAATAAGTAATGTAGCAAACAACAAATAATATTCCATATAAGGGGATTTTTTTTAGTCTAGCATTTTGTGTAAATTATTGTCTATAGTTTTTGTGCCTCAACTCTTGCTCATGGCATAGAAAGAAGCCATTTCTCATTTCCAGATTCTGGGCTGATTTAAATTGGCCTGACTTCCACTGACACTCATGAGATTGTATCAGTGTCCAGGAGTCAAGGATGGGGCCCAAACACTTTAATGAGGACTTTGGAAGTCCCAGAAAAGAGGAAGGAAATTCCTTCTGTATATGCTGTAACTGCTGGTTTGTCTTTTTCACAGAATTTTTCCTTTGCTGCTTGAACATATGGATGACATCCTTTATTATATTCATTGCAAATTGAAATAGTTGATCAATTAACCCAAATTTGATAGATGTTATGAACTGTTCCTCTGAACATGGCCTGAACTTGCAGGCTAAACAAACATAGCATAAAATGGAGGCAGCCAAAAAAAATATTGATCCTGTCCAGCCCCCATCCCTCTGGTGTGATATAACATATGTACATCTAACAGGGTGAAATCAGCATAAAGGTGGTGCCATGGGGCAGAGATGCAGACTTGCACAGTTTCTAATCTTATTCCTGAAAGAATTAACACTTGGACTAAACATGTCAGAGTGAGTAAGGGCAAAGTAGTGCTCCCCTGCCACTGGGGCTAGGCTGTGGTACCCTATTATTAGAGCACTCTTTGTGGGGAGATCTGAATTCCTTGTGCTGTAGCAAAACCTAGCCAAAGCACAGACACATCAAACTATTCAGCTTTTCATGATGGTCCAACCCATTTCACTTTTCAAAACTGCAGAGCACTAAAATGAGGCATTCTTTCTTGCTGGCTCTTCTGAGAAAAAAAAAAAAAAAGCAAGAGAAAATGCTGGCCCAAACTTCAAATGCATGATACATCTCCCACCACAAATGTGAAAGAAAATTACTTACCAGATCTTTTTTCAGTAGGAGTTCCTATTTAAAGTGAAACGTGATCATTACAGTATTCCAACACTTAGATGAAAAACTGCTGCAATACATACATACATATATACATACATACATATATATAAATAATTCTGCAAGAGATGAGTACTTGGAGTGAGCATTCCAAGTATTGGCCATCCAAATATGCCACAAACTACATTCTGCTTCTCTCGATTTTTCTTATTAACTATTTTAGATTTAAGACTATGATGCATTTTTCTCAGCCTCTTTTTCATTCCCCAAGCACAATGTTTTCTGTTCCAGTAATGATTGCTGTGTGCTGCAGCAGCACTGAGGGACTAGTGGCTGGAAATCGAGAGCTACTGTTTCTGCATAACAAAAAAGAAAACCTCCTCCAGAAAGCTGGCAAACACAAGAATTTAGAGAGGGGATGTGTGGGCACAAGAAAGCAGGGAAGACATTGCAATGGCACAGCTTGTTGTATGTGCAGATGTGAAGGGTGAGATTCAACCAGCACTCCGTAATCACTGGGTGGGGAGTTGAACAGGTACAGGATGTGGCAGCATCTTAAAAGCCCTGGGGTCTGATGCCAGCTGGTACCTGTGAGCAGCACTCAGAGGACCCTGCCCACTGCTCCCACTGTTCCCACTGCTTCCTCTCCTAGGCTGGGTCATATGCTGGAGGTAGCCCAGGTTTGGCAGCAATGGTCTTTTTCCATTCCTCTTCTGCAAGAATTTTCCCTTGCTCTCCCTAAGCAAGTGGGAAAGTAAGGGAAGGAGAAGACTTCATATCTGGTACCTCAGTTACTCCTGAGTTACATTTCTTCCTGCTTTGGAGGCGTTGGTGCTGTGAAATGACCATGGCAGGGCAAGCAGTGGAAAACTCCCCATGCTTGCTTGCAGATAGCCAGCAGCCTTACACACAGCTCCTCTTGACTGGCCCTGCTAGAGATATTGCTGGACTTTTCCTTTTGAAGTCTGCCTTACACCTGTCTCCATCTTCACAGGGGTCAGGGCCATGAGAACAATTGCTTTTCACTCACATAATGGGTCTTTCCTCAAAATAGCGAGTACAGAAAATGAATGGCAGTAACAGCTTTCCTAACCCAGATCTTCTATGTTGTTTGAATGTTGGTTTAGGCATTAATTAGAGAGCAATGAGCATCATCAATTCTACACTTGATCATATATCATATGATCTAAAAACTAGCCACTTGATCCTGTCAGATGATTAGTATCTTATTGCTGTATTTTATTAAATATTGATGCCAAAGTTTTGTTTTCAGCATTTGCAAATCCTTTTAGTCAATTAACAGTAAAATGAAAAGGTTTCAGTTGGGTGAGAGCTATTATAATTATATTTACAATGCAGTTTATTACCATATGCTGAATATGTTTGTACTTTTCAATTGCACCTACGAACTCCATAAAAAAACATTAAAGCTGCAAAGTGCAGTATTCTGAAATTGGGAAATGGTGGTGTTTTCCTGTGCTAATTTAAAACTCTTTAGGGAAATCAGACCTGCAGGGTAGCTGTCTGGACACTGTATGCAGTGCATGAGGAGAGGCAGCCACCTCCAAGTGGGATTTAAGCAAACTCATGGTCTGTAAGCCACCTACACTCACTAATTGGGAGTGCAAGAGACAGGGCTCCATCTGAAATCTGACCTCTCTCCAGAAGTGAAGCTGTGGTCAGAACCTGGCTGTGGTCAGGAAGGAGCTTCCTCAGTGTGTGCAGGACCTGCAGCCTGCAGCCAGCAGCTCTGCTGGTCTGTGCTCCTTTCCCACGGGAGAGAGGCCTCAGGGCAGTCTCCGAGGGAAAGGTGTGTTGCTGGGGGAAACTCCTGTACTGCAGTGAGGTTTCTATTTACTTCAGGGACAGTGTAACTCCCTGGCTGCCACAGGGATGCTTATGCATTGTAAGTATGATTGTAACTGGATAAATGTAGAAATGTTGCAGGGGTAGCTGACAGACTTGAGGGCTCCCTGTTTTAGGCACCACCTCCGCTGCCAGGTATGGATGGCCATGTACTCTTGGCCACTTTCTGTGGCTCAGTGGATCTTCTCTTCTCTGAACTTCAGCACAACTTCAAAATTAAGGGGTTAAGTGCACCCCCCACAGATCTGCCCTGTCGATGAGATCTAGGATTGTTTGAACTCCCTTCAGTCTGTGAAGAAGTAGTCTAAGTCTGCTGTTCCTGTGCAAGTCCTCAGTCAGGAAACGATTTTATAGAAGGGATTACTGCTGCTAACTGCAGGGGCATCATAAAACCAGTGATCCCTGCTCCACCTGGAAAGGATACAGGTACTACAGCCCCAAGGGAAGAGAGGAGCTGCCATGAGCAGTAGGAGAGAACTGTCCGTGTTCTCAGTGCACTTCTCTAGCAGAGGGCTAAGGACTACTTGCTCTTTAATGAAAGTTGAAATTGTTTAATGTATTTCAAGAAAGGCTGGGAAGGCAGGCAGAAAGTTCACAGACACAGCCCTGGTTTGACTTTGTCTGCTGTCCTGTTGTTCAGGTGAATCTTCAAATGTGCATATCCTGGAGATTTTGCACAGTTCTCATTCTGGGTCTCAGTTTGAGCTCGGGGGCTACTGTCCATGTGAGCAAAGAAAAACTTCACAGTGAGCAAACTCCTGCTGCTTCAACCCATGGAGCTACAGTGGCAGCCTTTCCCTTGCAATGGGTTGATTCGAAGGCCTTTGCCTGGTTCTGTGGCTAACAACTATTGAACCTGACTAAAGTTTGTGGGACTGGGAGCCATGCCAATAATAGAGGATTCAGGCAGCACTTTAAAATGCTGTTTTCACAAGCACATAAATTCCATTTAGCAGTATTTTTGTCAAACTCTTCCTTTATGTGATGTTCTCTATGTGATGGTATAGAAGCCAAGCCTAAAATTTATTCTCCAATGTGTTTCAACCTCAACTTCTGTCTGAGTTTTTTAGCTGGTGTGAATTCATGTAGTTCGTTTGACTTTAGAGATGTGATGATTTACACCAGCTGAAGAGAGGTTCCCTCTTTCTAATGTCATTTCCTTGGGTCTTTTTCATGTGGTATTTTCCTGTCATTTCATTTTTCATTCTTTTCCAAGAATCTTAAATGTTTCACTGTAAACATTAAAAATCCACTTGTGTCTTTGGCATCAAATATAACAATAGAACTTGTTTTTACATCTCTCAGTGGTACAATATAGAGGCATTGCCAAAAGCTATCCACTATCATTACAAACATGGGAATGGAAGACATATATAAACATAGAAGTGTAACCCCTTTCTCGAATAAGAGTTTATAATAGCAACAGTGAACTTGACCCAGTGCATTTCCTGTAGGGATAAGGTGACCTGCAGGGGTTAATGGCCCGTGGCTTTGCTTTGGGCTATCATCTCACCCAGCCAGTGATTAATCCTGGAGAAATGCCCTTTGCTCCCATCATTATCCCTTAAATGGAACCTTTAGAATTCAAAATGATTTTGGAACGAAATTTACCACTGCCCTGCACTCCATTCATTGCAAGGAACTTTACTGTAACTGCATGTCACATTTACATAGATAACCTTCAGAGGGGAAAAAAAAAAAAAAAGATGAAAGGACTGGCCCAGAAAAAGGAATAAAACTCCAGTGCAGGCTACCACTGCTGGTAATATTCCAACAGCAGAGTGATTCTATAACAGGAGGCTAAAGCTGCTGCAGCAAGTGGAGGTAAAAGGGTCCCAAAGTATTTGATGTTTATAAGAATTTTCCTGTGTGAGCATTAACTGTAGCATATTTTCAGGCAGCAATGTGTTATGTTTTTGTTTTGTTTACTTAGCTGCTTCCCAGGCATATTCTTGACAAACTAGGTTCTCTTAATAAACTTAGGATGGCAAGGTCCCTGTGCTGGGAACACATGGTCTGAAGAGCTGCTGAAGGAACTGTTTATTCCTATGGACAAGCAAACTGCAAAAGCGACTGTGAGTTTGAAGGTATTTTTCTGTTTCAAAGCCAGAAAGCTTCAGTTCATCTGCTGACCTCTCTTGCAGGTCTTATGCTTGCAAATTATATCTGCTAGCTAAGCAGCTCAGGTACAGCATATTGCTTAAATTTTATTCCTGAGAATGGGGTAAAATCTGTGGTAGTAAAACAATCAGTGACCTTAATCATGTCTATACTCCCATCTTAGTCCATCTGATGTAGGCTTCATGCCTGGCTGTATTAAGGTAAACAGGCCTAGTACACAAGGTTGTAGAAACAATTAAATCTACTTGCTGTTTTTTATCTTCTTACAGACACAAGTTTCCTCATACACTGTTTTAATCAAGGAATGTTTCAGACAGGAAGATATTCGTCATCAGTGCTGGACAACCAATTTAGCATAACTCTACTGTTAATACACTGGTGATGGAAGTCTGCAATGCCATTCTTGCAGTCTCCTATGTCATGTGTACTGATCACACTCACACACCAGTGGGAAACATATTCCTGATGTATTTGGAGTCATTTTGCATGTGGAGCTGTGTCACCTGTTGCATGAAGTGACTCTGGCAGCAGTGGTCACCCAGTGTATGGCTGTATTTTGATCCTAGTAAAGGCCATTTTTCATTCAGTAGTATCTTGCACACTTTTTTTTTTTTTTTTTTTTTTTTTTTTTTTTTTTTTTTACTTTATTGTGGATGACCCTCAAGCAAGACAACCTATACTTACTGCAAAGTTGAAATATTCTCCATCTAGTTCAGGGTTAACAGAGTTCAGGATGGTCTCCAATAAACTTCTCATTCTTCCTCTGATGGGTGGCCAGCATGCAGCAGAGTGAAGCAGGGCTGTCCCACTCCTGGGCCTGGCTCCTGGACACTGTCTCTGTGTGGTGCTTGTCTGCCAGAAGCTGCTGACTGCACCACAGAACAACTCACAAGCAGAGATGTCTGTGGTCTTCTCTGTTGCTCTTTCAAGAGTGAACCCAAACCAAGATTTTGATGGAAACTGGCCTTCCACACTGCATCAGCATTCCCTGCAGGTGGTATCAGGAGTGGTTTCTGATAAGTACAGGTGATGGTGTGCCCCTTCTCTGAACCCTTACCTTGCTTGCTGAGCAATGAGCCTGTGATGGATTTTGCCTGGTCTCTGGTCTCAAACCCATGAATAAGAACTTTGTAGATCAGTGGCTGAAGGCACATTCATAGGTATAAGGTCAGCATTAGAGAAACATACACCCTGAACAGTTCTAGCACTTGCAGCCCAGACTTTCATATTCTTAGGGTTTAGTTTTTAAAATATTCTCCAGCTCCTCTACTCCTCCAGTAGCCAGAAAAAGCCATGTTGTTGTGCTATGGCTTTCTGTGGCTGCTGGGCCACCTGGCAGTGCCCAGAGAGAAGCTCAGTTCCCAGGTCTGAGATCAGGACTTTCAGGTTCTTTGCTGTCTAAGTTCCTGCTCTGCACTGTGCCAGTCACATCTAACATAAAGGCAGACAATACAAATGTGATTCTTTGGCATGCTGGCCTTCTGTCTTGATAACAATCTCATCAACCTCTCTTGTATCTCACTCCTCATTCATGGTGTCTCAGCTAAATTCTAAAGTGACTGGAGGATGTGTCACATTATGGAAAGATGCAAGACCTCTTGGGATACTGTTGGAAAGCTGTATTAACCAGAGGATACAAACACAGACCCTAGAGCTACCTCTAGCTGACCAACTCCCTCATGTTTTGAAATATTTTCCCTTGCTTTACTTCAATTTTCTTCATATTCCAAAATCAAGCTAAGCCTCTGAGTATGTTTTGGTAAGCTGCCTATTAAGCAGGCACTAATTATACATAAAGATTCATCATTAATAATTTAAAGTAACATGGGAAAGGAAGAGAAAGTGAGGACTAGGTTTGTTTGTTTGTTTGTTTGTTTGTGGGTTGTTTTCTCCCATGATGTTGGAAAAAGGCATTAAATATTTTGGGGATACTTGATTTTTTAAAATGAGATTTATCTTACTTCTTATTTTTCATCAAGACTGTAAACATTATGAAATAATATTTTGTAATTATCATTACTTAAATCAGTGCTTATAAGATATTTTTGAGAGGTCTTTGTTTCTTGGTTGAGAGAAAGCTGCTGCTCAGCATCAGAGATTCCTAATACATTTTTTAGCAACACCGGGTATCAGAATAGATGCCACATATATTTATATGTATAAGTGAATTGAAAGAGGGGTCCATGTCTTCACTTTTGGGAGTAGCTTTAGTTCTGGAAATTAGAAGAATAAAAGCTTAGAGTTAAATTTTTAAGTGTTCCAGCTGTCAGGAAAAAAGGAATTTTGTCTGAAAATGAGTGTTCTGATTCTAGTTTACTGGGAAGGAGAAACAGTAATAAATTGTATCATGTTTACAAGCACCTGTACAAAGTGTTGCCATATGTGTAAAACCTCAGGGCATGTGGGGCCATACCACAGTTGGGGACACCCATCCTTCCTTCTGTTTTGTTAGAGGAAGGAAGTGTTTTGTCCCTGTCTTGGGACTGAGAGAGGCAGTCTGTGATGGGACCAGTGTTACCACCATCTCTATCACATGGAATTATCTAAATCACATTTATGTAATTTTTTTTTTTACTTAAAGACAATGAAATTCCTTGTTGGTTTGGTGTCTTTTTTTTTCTTTTTTTTTCCTGCAATACTACCAGTTATGAGAAAACATTTAAAACCATATGCCTGAAAAGAATTCATTATGAATTCTGTTAAATTCTCCCAACTGTTTTCATTTTACCAGTCTTTGAGCTATGTTTCATTGCGTGTTTGGAGGGAATCAGGCACCAGAGAACCTGGAACCTGAAAAAGCCCTCTACATTTTATTAGGGTATAAATAATGGTAATAATTTGATGGAGCTCCTTGAATAACACAACAACAGAATGTGGTATGGTTTACAGCATCATACCTTGCTTTGTCTGTAGAGCTTGTGCTGCAGATTGCTTTCCTACAGATTGGCTCCTGCCAGTGAAAAGGTCATAAATGCCCACCTTAATCACTGGCTATGTCTAAACCCCCGAATTTAATCCCTCTATGGGGCACTGTGTACTTTTTAGGATGCAACTTGAAGAACTTAAAAGAGTGGAAAATACGTTTTTATTGAGATGTAATTGAGGCTGCCATGTGATAATGCAGGGGCTGGGACATTCAGCTGGTCCCAAGCATGTTAATCTGAAAGAGAGCAAACAACAACCCTGTAAAGGGTTCCACAACATCACTCTGCTGAGACACTGGACAGTACAGGACTTGTCTAAAATTCTTTTTGTTTCATAAAATAATTTTCATCTATTTAAAACAAGGCCAGGGGAGGGGGAGAAACAACAAAATTTCTTAAAACTAGAAACCAGAAACTTTTATAAACTGTAATTATTTTTTAAAGAAAACGTTGTTTCTAATCAGCTCCACAGGTTGGATTGTATGGCATGTGGATGACTGTGGACTTCAAGAGCACTTATTCTGTCTCCTCCTGCCTCTGCTCACAAGGAATTCAAAAACAAAATATCACTCAGGGAAAATAAAACAGAAAACTTCATTGGTTGACTGTTATTTTTCTCTTTCACTTCCTACAATGTATTTCATCATCATGACCTTTAGCTAATGGGATATATTAGGAGACGTGTTGCCTTTGCTGGCACAAGCAAATAGGCTGCTTTGTAAATCACCTGTAGACAGACTTTCCACTGGCAATGTAATGTCTCTGTGCTCATTCCCTGGTACAGCGGTCCCCAATCCCAATGGAAAGGGACAGGGACATGCAGTGAAGCTGTGCACCAGAGATCACTTCAGTGTATCCCCATAGCCAGTGACCATGTGTATTCCCCAGACAACATTTTCAACAGGAGAAGGGCAAATGGCCTTCTGGAGTAATCCTTGTTTGCAGACATTTGAGTGCAGCTGTCAAGGAAGGGCAGCAGAGCCAGTATTGTTCCACAGAGACTTGTGGCATCATGGCTGTGCTGCAGCCATTTATCATCAGCCTCTGTCATTCCCAAACTGGGGCCTCTCACATGATAACACAGAGTGCCACTGCTCCTTTACTGACTTGGTCCCTGGTTAATCAGTTTGTTCAGGTTTTGAATGCTGTATTCAAGCATATTTTTAACAATGAAAAGCTCTCTGTGCTAAAAGAAAGGTCCTACGTATTTGAGTCACATTCTTTTCTCTCCAATCATTTCAGGTTTTGTGTCACTTGATTTGTACTAGCTGTGGCTCATTATGGAAAGTATTTGTCAGTGTGGGCACTAAGGCACACACAGCCCTACATGTGAAATTTAATTATGGGCATGGGAATTTCCTGTCGATTCCCTTGAAATATTGTTGGTTAAAACTTGATAGAGTGAAGGTTTTGCAAATTGAAAGAGAGAACCATGAAGGAAGATAGACAGAGGAATAGACAGAGTGGTCCAGAGATGTCTGATGTCTGGGGATTGAAGAAAAAAGCCAGGTTCCCTCAGGAGCATTGAATGACCCTGGAGCCATTGGAACAGAGAAAAAAGAAGACACCCTGAAGGCACTGAGGGATACAGGATGGAGCCTGATGACAAACACTGAGGGACGGATCCTTGAATTGGATCAAGAGAGAAAAAAGGGCTTGGAGGGGAGAAAGCAAGAAGGTTAGGGCTGCAGGGAGTCTTCTGTGCAGAGGACCTTTAAATCAGAGATTGTGAGCACAGGATGCACATGCTGATATTACAGTGCAAGGTACTCAGAAAACCTATGGGATAAAATTGGCATAGTTTTTATTTCATAGATTTGCTCCACCTCTCCTATCTCACTAGAAAGATTTGAAGTGCTGAGCCCTGGTCTCTAGTGAACAGCTGAGCAGGACAGAAGGACTTTGCCTCCTACAAATGCAGCCATTTGCTGGGAACCCTCCTGCTGATGCAGTGATGCTGTTTGTATCTTTGCTTGAGAGGAGTTTTATATAAGATGGAGAAATCTTTCTTTACGGGTGGACGACATCTTCAATGTTACTCATGTCTTTTGTGAGGCAGGGACTGTATTAAGCATTTCCTAACTGTTCAGGGCCTCTAACTGCAGAATCCAATCACGCTACAGAACTTTGCTGCATCTTTTGAATTCTCATTTAAGTAAAAGAAACCCCTGTAGTTCGTAGTCCCCTCTGCTCAGTTGGGGTTATTTTACCACAGTCACTGTTTCTGTCCTAACATCCTGTAACCTCCCCCTCCTCCCAGGGAGCACAGCTCTGACCCTCAGCTCCAGTGGCAGAGCACCAGTCACATATAGGGCTCATGAGCATTATCACATACATGAACATGGGGCAGAGATGGATTTTTTTGGAGAGAAAGAGATGGTAACAGGTTGCTTGTTCCTGTTACAGCATCACAAACAGCTACGGCATTGTAACAGAGGCTCACAAAGGCATCGAGGCTCCTTTAATTATTACTCTCTTTCTCCCTGATATAAATCCATCCCTGGTAGAACTTCAAGAAGGAGTTGAGGAGCTCTGCTAGCTGCAACCTGACAGATAACAGTGGTATCTTAATCAGCAGAGCCCGAGGCACCACCACAAACTTCCCAGGTGTTTTTGTCTGCCTACCATTGTGATGCCTGTCACAGTTGCTCACTGGCTGCTTTTCACTGATGAATGTTCAACAGATTTCAACCAAGCTTCATGACAGTGCTGTTGTCACTCGTGATGCAGCTACAGAGAGCTGGATGTTGTCTCCATGCTCTTGGGAGGGAAACCGTCAAAACACCAGCAGACAGCAGAGTTGCTGCGTTGTCTCCCTGAGTCCGCAGATGGTGTGAAAATAGGGAGCTTTCGTTTCAGCAGAATGATAAAATCTGAAACTTAATTGTGACAGCTGCATTTCCATTAACTATTTCAGTACCTGAGCATTTTAGCAACATGTTAAAAACCTGAGCCTATCAGTTCTCTCTGTCATGATAATGACCTCCAGTTCAGAAGTTAACTTTCACCTTCCACCGTAACTTCTGATGCTGTTTTCAGTTGCCAGTATAGATCAGCATGTTGGAAACTGAAAATGCAGACACATACATTTGATTTAATATTGAGAAAGTGCAAGTCTTTCCTGTCTTGATTATATTGGTTGTTTTCCTGGTTAGGATGATAGAAATTCTTGTTCCCTTGGCTTAGGCTACGGAGAAGGTCTTCTAAGTCAGTGTCAGCTTTTTCTGAGGGTGTTCCCTGGAGCACATCTCTTTGTACACAATTGCATGACCAGAGTTACAGCTGAGGAGCTTTTCAGTACCACTTCCCTAATCATGATAATTGGATTACTGCATCAACTGTGAATTACTCCATAAAGAATACAAATAATTGATGTTCATTTGGATATGGGGGCCACTTTGCACCTTTAGAACTTGAAATGTAGCTGAGTTTCAGCTAAAATACAGAAACTTAAGACATGTTACTTAAAATCAAAGATAACTTCCTTCAAAGTTGATGATTTTCCATTTGAACAATTACGGTGCTTTAAAATTTTATCTACAATCAAATTTAAGAACTTTCCATAAATCTAAGCATTATTTTTGGAGAAGGTAGAATGCGAAGTATTTGCAATAGGAGTTGTTAGTATATAGCTGAAGAATGGAAAAAAAATTCATACAAAAATATGAAGCTAGATATATACTTCAAAGCTAGCAGTCTCATTTGCAACTTATTTTAACTTCACACTATCACCATAGTCTACATTATTTGGTGCTGGAGTCATATAGTCTACTGATGTGCAGATAATGTCACAGTCCCAGAGTAATAGCTTTCTGTTTGGAGACTATTGAAAGAACAATTGTTAGGAAATGAAAACTTCAGAGAAGCCTGAGCCCTGAGATAAAATAATGCAGATACCTTATTTACTCGTATCTCGTTAGAATCCAAAATGCAAAGGTATATTTCATATTGATAACAAGTTATGAAAGCAGTAGTATCAACTTAGTTACAGTCTAACAATTCTCACACTTTTAAGAAGAGTGGAAAGGGCACTCCAAAGAGAGAGAAACTGAGAAAGAGGACTCTGTAGAACAGGACATCAGTACTAAGTAGAGAAAAGGAGGCAAAAGTAGCTCACTGTAGACTACGGTAACTAGTAGACTAGGGATGGGATCAGAGGAGAGAGAAAAGAGTCTGGAAACTTATTATTTTAAGTAATAAAATACTTAACCATTATTTGCCCAAGGATAATGCTGGGGTAAAATATGTAACTATCAGTGAGATTCTGTCACATTTACAAGCATCAGATCAAGCTGACTCACTTGGTATCAGCTGTAACTACGTAAAATATGCTGCTCCAGCTAAATTGGCAAAAGGGAATAAAAAAAGAATGGTTTGCATATAAAGAGCTAAATTTTATGTTGATTCACCATATGTCCCTTGCCACCTCAGAGAAATAAAGATCTGAAGAGCATAAATATGCAAAGAATGTTGGACAGGTTTTGTATTTTTAGTATTTTCTAGATCTTCCATAAGTACAACACTCTTGCATCAGGTCTGACTGCTGTCAGCTGCACTGTTTGTAGAATTCTACCACTGACAGATAGCAAAATGCAGATAATTTATGGGTCCCTTTTTTTTGGAGCATGAGATTTACAGCAAAACACAAGTCAGCTTGTTGATACTCATCCAGTTGGAAGACTGTTTCCAGGGAAAATGCTTAACAAGTAAACTTTTGGAGTAAGGGACTGTCTTTTGTTCTGTGTTTGTGCCAGGTGGTCTTGGTCTCTAAACAGGGGTTCTGGTTGCACTAATAATAAATAATCTTTAAAGATTATAGTAATTCTTGATTTGGAAGTGACAAAGAGGTGTAGAAAGCAAGCCAGTCATTTATAAAAATCCAGCCTAGGCTGGCTTAGCCTTTTCAGTGCCATGAGCCAAATGTCAGCTTAGGGGCACCCCTGTAAGCTGATCTCTGGAGCTCCATCAGAGCAGGGTTCTCCTCCAACACAGGTGGGCTGACAGTTTACAGAGTAAGTGTTTGGGCATGTGGAGGTGCTTGGGGAGGTAATATGCCAGCTGACACAGTCCTGGCAGCCAGCTCTGGCTCATGGGCTGCTGCTTTGATCTGGCCTTTTCATCGCACTCATGAGAACTGCTCCATTTTTTTTTTCTAATATGTTGATAAATTTATCATTTTCTCCTGTATTTGCATAACTTGTGCAATCGCTATGAAGTGACTTGAGAGTTCTCTGTATGTATTCCATAATCCGTGCTTGGGAGTTGTGTCATCTTGATTAGGTGTGATCCTGTAGGGTCTTGCAATGAAGGTTTTGTTCCTGGTCCTTGGCTGAAGGAGAAAAGAGATGCATAGGGCAGAAGTGTGGATGTCAGAAGCACTGACTTTCTGCTCACCCTATCATGGCAAACACCACATTTTCAGGTGGAATCTTCTAAAATTAATCACCAGCAGACAAGCATTCAGTATAAACAGGCAGTGGGATATCAATTATGAGTCAGTATGAACAAAATAAGGGTCAGTAATATTCTGTAGGTAATCACTTATTAGAGAAACACACAAATAAGTAACATTCAACTGTTTGTTTGCTCTTGTGTAAGAATAAGACCATGACTGAGGTACAGTCTGCACATTAGCACACAAAAGACTTGCAATAGGATCAAGTAATACATGTATGCATATAAATTATATGATGTTGCAAAAATTATGTTTCTGTTTCTCTTTGAATTGACTATTTTTAAAAAATGGTCCAGGAATTTGCAAAGAAATGCAATTGCATTTGTGTACAAGTTGTGTACAGTTTGGAAATGTAGTAGCAAACTGTAATACAGGTCCTGTTATAATTACAAGATGATGAAGGGCTAAAATTAGAGTGAGAATGAGACCCTTATAAAGAGGTGCACATAATTTGTGATACATTCTAAAGTGTGTGGGGAAAACTGAGGGTTATGCTGATGGACGAGCAGAAGCTGAACCACACGCAAGGCTCAAAGACAGAAAAACTGAGCTACCTTAACTCAGAATCTATGGAAAAAACCCACTAGCAATACCTTTACCCACTCCTGGAAACATCATGCTAATTTGTGCCGTCCCGCTCCACCTCTTAAACCATAAGTTTAGGTTAAAAGTTGCTACATTCACGCTCAAAAGCCTGTATGCTGCTCATAGTCTTTTTCTTTGGAGTTCCAGTCAGCATGGGACTCCAGGGAAGTGCCTGTCCAAAGTCACAGTGTCTGTGCCTCAAGAAGGATGCGAGGCCCTGAACTTCGCAGCCACCAGAGGGGAAAGCATGAGTTGCCTCCCCAGGCAGCTATTTAGTCTTGGCTTACTCTCATCTCATGAGAATGTGAAGAAATGTATCCACTCTTGACCCTGAAATCAGCTCAGTTGGTCAGAGCCTGGTGCTAATAATGCCAAGGTTGTGGGTTTGATCCATGCATGGGCCATTCATTTAGGAGTTGGACTTGGTGATCCTTGTGGGTCTCTTTCAACATACAGTATTTGGATATCCTGTTTATCACTAAAACAAGGAAACTGAAAAGCCCCTGCTTGTAGTCAAAGGGAGCAATCAAGAAGACATTTCATAAGACATTTAGTAAGACAAGACCTAGAAAAAAAGCTACTCATGTACTTGACCTGAGTGGTTAACTAAAAATCAGTTTCATAAGAGTATTCTTTTGTAAAAAGAAAATTGCTGGTGGAATAATGTGTTTCTTTGACACTGTTACGATTATTTTCAAAGACGATGCACAGACAGTCCTGATCCCTGAACACGGCAGAAATGTGACAGCAAGGAGCGGTATTTTTTTCTGTAGCTCCAAGTCCTTTACCAGTTCTTTCCATTCACTATAAAAGGGGATTTCCTTTAACATAAAAGTCACTTTTACACGGTCACTAAGTCTGCCATACTGTTCATTTTCCTGCTGCATATGTTTGACATCTGTAAGAAATATTGTTGTACATGGTTTGAATATAGAGCCCACCACTCAAGCCATGCAGAAAATCTGGAGGAGATGGCAGAAGCTCAAAACATCTGAACAGAACTTTTACTGTTAGAGTGGTATGTGGGTTTTCAACCAGAATGATCTTGATTAGCTATAAAGCAAAAAAGATAAAGTATTTCTGTCTTAAACATTTAATGGTGGGTTCATTCACTGTGTTTCAGAGAGGACGCAGTGGAGCTGAACAGAGAATTTTTCAGCAAGGCAATTGCAGTCCCTCAAATGTTAAAGTCTGGGGAGAATTCTGATTTCTTCCTGTGCTCTGATACCTCAACAACAGGAAATCATCAATCCTAATTTTTAATTTGTCAGTAACTATTCTGTCTTCTACTTTAAAGCAACGAATTACCCTCTTTATTTTTCTAATATGCATCAGAATTTTGTATCTGTTAATTTGCATTGATCACTTAGGCAAATTATTTATATGTACATTATATTCTTTATTTGTAAAAGAGCTCTTTTTTTTAATAAAAAGAGAAAGAAAATTTAAAACAACTTAAAAAAATATAGAGACAATATAAGACTAGACAGGACTACCATACAGCTCTGCAGACATCATATCGCTGAGCAGGATTCTCTCCTGGCCTCAGAGAAGATTACAGCTGTGCTATTAAAGGCCAGTTCCCAAGGGCCTTTCCTCTCACATAAATTAACTGGAAAGCAGTGGCAGAGGGGTGAGACCAGAGGTGGGCATTGACACTGTTGGGAGTTTTGATCTGCTTCTGTCTGGATGGATTAGTTAAAGAACTGCCACAGGATTTAAATTTAAGGAGGTGGTTGTGGTAAAGTACAGGATCCTCTCAAGATTTCTTTATTTCAATATTTTGTGAGGGAACTGAGGATCTGGAAGAACATACAGAGAAAACCAGAGAGTTGCACTGGCAGTTCACTTGTCACTGACACGGTCTCTGGGTCCTGGCTGGCAGTCCAGCCCCAGGGCAGAGAGGTCCTAAGGGGTCTTCGGGCAAGAAACTCATGCACAAGCTGAAAAGGTCCCCAGAGCAGAGTTCAGTTTTCACAGCCCAGCTCCATCTCCCCAGGGCCTGGATCAGCTCAGCCATCCTGTGCTGGGCCCTGGGTACATCAACACACATTCTCAATAACCCACCCACCATCCCTGTCCTGCCCTCAGCACCTCATTGCTGTGAGCACCAGCTGGAGCATCACACCACTTCTGTGGTTTTCCCTTTCTTCCCCAGAGCTTGTCTCTGGGAGCTGTGTTGGCTGCCCAGAAAGTGGGAATCTGGAGAGCAGAGGAGATGTAAGTCACTGTCACTGTCTGGAAGTTTTTTATGGGATAAATATTCTATGTGAACAAACCCATGATATTTCATTATCATGACAGATATGATCCTTAAAGGTTGTCTGGTCAGCGGAAATATAAAATAAAAATTGTAAATTGCTCTCCTAAGTTGCTCAGGACCCAAAATTGTCCTCATGTAGTGCAAGGTGTGTATTCCCTGTTGTAAGGATTTTGTGGAGATCAGATGTTAATTCATGTCTCACCTTCTGCTTGTTTCCTGTTTAAGGAGACACCCTGACAGAGTTCTGCCTTCTCTGCTAACCCAGAAGAGTTTCAGCAATGCTTTCAAAATGCTGTGAGTACCAGGGGCCATACAAAAGTGTATTGACTGATAAGCCTACATTTGTTCCTGCCAAAATATAGCATGGTGCACAGATTAGGAAGGGTAGTCTCCAGTTTAGTACTCCCGTTAAAAAGAAAACCAGAGCTACTCCCTCCCCACACTGGTGAGAGAGCCAAAAGGCACAGGTGAGGAGTTAAGAACAATTTGTTGGAAACAATGAGATAGCAGAGAGATAAGAAAGACACAGTAACAGCAACAGTATTACTAACAAAAGGGTACAAAAAGAGAGGGCAATTTATGTGCAAAATATTCGTCCCACGGCAGCAGTGAACAATGGCAGACAGGTTCCCCACTCCTGTCCCCATGCCCCTAATCTTGGAAGTAGGAGTCCCTTACACCCTAGGAGAAGAAGTCAGTGGTAGAGAATCACAACCTAGACACCACCACACAGTTCCAGGCTCCTCCCCTTCACACCTACTGCAAAAATTTAGTGTGTCCTGGCCAAAACCAGGACATGTGGGTACAATCAGAGAAAGCAAAGGCAGCTTGAGGTGACAGTTTGCAGGCACCTAACCTTTGTCATTTGGCTCAGCACACCCAAGCCTGGACACAGCTGCTGTGACTGATCACCGTGGGTGTAAGTGGGATGACTGGACTAAGCAGAGATGGGATCACCATTATAGGCCCTGTCAATGGCTTTTTTCCACTTTCCTGCTCTAGCCCTGCCCATCCCAATTCTCTCCTGTGGGATGGGGAAGAGGAGGAACAGACACTGTTAGCAGAACAGCATAGATGTCACATATTCTTTAGCTCCCATGCCTGACCTCTTATTTTTTCACAAGGTGCCTGCTGTTACAGGTGAAAGGGATTGATTGCTTTGGGAAAGATCTTCTAGATAGCTAACAAAGAAGGCCCTTAATTACCAAAAGGTGGTTCTGCAGGGGGTACTTTGCAGGTTGTACGCGAGAACTGTCATTTCTTAAGAAATTCCTAGTTCCATTAATTACAAAACTGTACTCTAACACGATCCCGTGAAGTGTCAGTCAGAGATGGAGGTGGACAAGTCCTCCCCAGAGTGTGAGGAGGTGGCTCTGATCAGTGCATGACCCCATGGCAGGGCCTGTGGAGTTTGACCTGGGAGGTGAGCAAGACAGGGAGGTGAGTTTGACTAGCAAGTCCTCTTTTCTTTAACACACAGAAGAAAAGAGTGAAGAGGGGGAGAAAAGAGGAGGAAAAAAGGGTAAAGGTGGCAAGGAAGTACTGATCAGGTCAACATCTGCGCTCCTGCAGTGGACTGGGCTCTCTGGCACCAGTTTACCAGCATCCATTACATCTTTTGCTTAATTTTAAAAGTAGTTTCTAACAATTTACCATGCATTTGACAGAGCAGAAAGTAGCTATGGTGCTAGAAAAACTCTGGAAAGAGTAAGTAAATTAAAATGACACAGCTGTTCCAGGCTTTTCCAGCCTCCCAAGAAGACAGCTCAGACTGCAGCATGACACACACCACATTTCATTGGCGTAGGGCCACTGTTTGTGTCACAGCCAGACAGCTTGCAATAGAGTTTGGCCCAAATGGGAAAAGCCTTCTTATTTGAATTTGAGAAATACCGAGTCATATTCAGATTTGGAAGCTTTTATTAATAAAAGTTAAGGATAGAAAATTCAGTACAGCTGTTACTCCTGAATCCAGACAGGGCTTGAAAGGTGGACATTCAGCAGGGGGGTGCTTCCAGCAGCCCTCATCCTTTGAGGGTGATGAGCACCCTCCAGCCCTGCTGGCTTCCCTGAGGGCAAGTGTGCAGTCTCTCCTAGTGCCAACCTCATGTGACAGGTTGAACTTACAGCTCGGGAGGGTTGATGCCTGCCTGTGACCCAGGACTATCCTACAGCTGTTGACAAAGCATCATTCAGAGAGGTCTGATTCCATGTGAAATCTGGAGCAGCTCTACTTCCCACCAGTAGAGTTACATCAGTGTAAAGCGACAGTACGAAAAATCAGAATAAAGCCCAATGTGGGGAAGTTTCTCTCCACATTGGGCTTTACACTAGAAAGTGTAAAGAGGTCATAAATCTTACTCCAGTTGCACTCCAGATGTGGTAGTTTTATTCTGGACCTGGCCTATGGCTGCTTTGGGTGCTGAAGCCATCTTAAAAATTATCTAAGTGCTCCCTCATGTGAGTATCCCTCACCAATCCTCTACCTTCTGTGCATTGCAATTTAATACTTGAAACAGAATGCTCAGCCTTTTGCTGCAGCATAATATAGAACAGTTTAGGATGTGGTATCTTGGTGTTATACTAGAGTTGCACTACAAGCTGTTTTGGCTTTTACCTAGACCAAGACTGAAGGGGAGGGCGGAGGGATAAATATATGTTTAGAACTAAGACTGGGATTTAGAATTTTCAATTATTTACTTGGCCACCAAAAGAAATTTGAGGACAACCAAACTTATTTGCAAATGTCAGCTGAAATTGGCAAATCCAAATAGCTTTGGATTAAAAAAAAGTGTGTATATATCAGTTTGGCATTTTCTGAACTTATTGCTGAATCATTTGCAGACTAGATTCATGGGCACACCTGAGTATAGCCCACATAACTGAAGAAGATGAGTCTGTTGCAGGGTGACAAACTACTTACAGACTTAAGACCATGTCTAGTATAGTTCTCTGAAATGGGGGATAGAGTGAAATTCCTCATCTAGTCAAGTGAGAAGGACTGGAGGGCAGATTCCCTTACTGTTGGAGATATGAGAGGACAGAGGAAAACAATATATGTTTTGTTAGGCTTTTTTCTAGTTGATTAAAAAATAGGTTTAGGTTAACTCAGGACAAGGTTTTTTTTGCAAAGTCAGACAAAAGTGATTTCCATGTCTCTGCTTAGAGCTGCATTTCTGCACAGCTCTCCTTGGCTGAGCCTAGCACAGCCTGTGTAACAGTGCATCCCTAGGTATGACGGACCATGAGCGTGGCTGAAGGAATTACTGTAGAGTCTTGTTCTTGATTTGGAATTATGGTAAACATTTATCTACTAATGCAAATCAGATTCAGTCTACAAAGATTGATTTTCATATAATTTGACCTTGTCTAATAATTCTTCTTGACCAGATGAATTGCAGGGACTTTGCACTGATTTATTTTTGCTTATGCATAAAGTACTGCATGCTTGTTCATTTATTATGCTTAGCACATCAGACGTGGGAAAGATTATATTATTTGAAAATTAAATTTCATAGGTTCGTATTTTAACATAGACCTCTCTTCAGCTGTTTGACTTCCTATAGCTCTGTCCTCCAACATGAGGAAAATGCATAGGAAAAAATAACTTGTTTTACTGAAGCTTTCATGTTAAGTAATAATCCCAGAACTGTCACTGTGTGTACTTCTGCTGTGATGAAAGAAGAAAACTACACAATGTAAGGTTACCTGAAGCATTTTACCCTAACCTGAGTCAAAAATACTGATGTGACTTAATCATCATTGTAGTGTTATTGTGCCACTACAGGGAGATTCTGTCATTATTTGATCACCTTATCTTTAACCATATTCCTTAACATCTTTTGTTTCTATTACTCTTTACATTAACTCCATCCTAAATACAAAAGTTTTTCTAAGGCTGGATCTAAATTTACTGTTGTTAAGGGAATGGCTCCCTTCCATTTTAACAACTTGTGTATCAGGATCCTGAAGCCAGCAGTGCCTTAAGTTATTGAATCTATTTTAAACAATAACTATATAGGAAGATAATTGTGTGAGGAGAAGATAATTATGATTGTGATTAATCTTTCTCATATTATTATCTTACATTTCCATTGAAGTAACCTCATGCTGCTACATTCTTTCAATTACTATGGTTCTTTCCCCCCATCTTCGCTTACTTTGAAATTTAAAAATATATCATTTACTCATTTAATCAACTGCCCCTTTTAGAACATTTATGCTTATAGTAAATTTGCTTCAGCACTGATGTCTTCACTATCTCCCCAGATACCTCTTTGCATCTATTTCAACAAATTGCAGCCTATTTATCATTATTAATTGTTTACAGTCCTTCAAGCAGCCCATGATTTATCCCAAATTATTTAATATAGACTCCTCATTTTTTAAAATATGAAGCTGAATTATGCCGTTTAGCCAATTACCCAAGTAAATAGGAAGTGTGGTTATCCTGATCATTAAAAAAATAGTTGTGTTTTGGCCACTGTGTGGTTGGACAATAGAACCTCTATAAAACTCAGCTAGTCATGTGTGCATGTATATATCCTTCCAAACAAGTATCAATAAAAGCTGATTCGTCATATGACCTTTATATATATATATCTGTACACATGCACACACATACATCTGGAATCACAGTCACTTCTTTGTTAAAATAGAATTTTAGTTACATTAGAGTTGAGATGCTTCAGGATTCTTCACTTATAGGGCCGTGTTTGTAGGGCCATGATTCTGCAAAACATTTAAATATGTTACAGCATGGAATTACACTGGTGTCAACAGAATGAATGTGCCTGAAGAAATGCATTTAAGGCCTGTGAGAGAATTTAAGTAGCAGAATTTGGAGACAAACCAGTTCTAAAATAACTGTATGGTTCTTCCCTTAATGAAAGTGTAAACATTTAAATGGTGAATACCTGTTACTGTCTTGCCAGTGATAGAAGCAAGCGCTGACTTTTATAAGAAAATTATGTCTATTTCTGTCTATAATGACGGAGATCTAGATTTTAGTCCTTCAACTCCTCATGTTTTGAGATTGAATAGTATACTTCAGAAGTATATAATTTTAGCAGAAAGATATCCACATATGAGAGGCAAAAATATTTCCCTAGAAGACTGATGAAAATTAAATATCAGGTGTTTGAAACTGCTCAGGTGTTTAGAAAGTCAGAATTTGCTGAAGGGAAAGAAATTTGTACCCAAAGATCAGGCAACGCATTAAAAATGCATGGGAAAATATGAAAAAAAACCCCATAGGATGCATTGTGGAACCATGTGATAAAATCAATTTCACAGTGAATCATGCAGCTCTGCAGTTCAATGTTGATAACTCACAATTCAGCTGAGAGTGAGAAAATATTTAGTAATTTTTTTACAGCCCTAACTCTTAAATTCATATGATTACAGCGGGAATTCCAACTTTAATTAAATTTGAAGTAAGTCCCTGCCTGCAGAACAATGCTACAAGCCATGTTCACGTATGCTCCAAAGACTTGGAAATCAAAAGATAAATAAAAGCAACCTGTATTTTTTTTGTTTGTGTAGGCCTTTATTGCCAATAGATTGTAAATAAGCTTTATTTGGTTCATCTGGAGGCTGCTTTATTCAAAATGAGTAACAAACTACAATACTGAGCTAAGGAGAGCAATACAGTGAAATTAGACAACCTCCAAAGCATCCTATTTAATCTAACTCAGGATTGGAGAGTAACAAACTTTATCCTGGTAAGCTAAAGCACTAGCAATAAAGGTAAGGGGTAAGAGCAGAAATATAACCTACCTTAATGCCAGTGAAAAGATCCACCCAACTGCTGTGTGTTTCCAACTAATAAAATACAATTGACAGGTATTGCCAGCTATTTGTAAGGGACCCAATAAATGATGGATCAAAAGACAAATCATCTCTTTCCCCCTTTTATTTTTGAATAATATACTGAATGACTTTATCAAATAAAAAGAAGGGTCTTTTTCAAGAGCTATCCCAAATACACTCATTTGAAATGTTGGGATATCCTCTAAGCATTTGCACTGGTCTGTTCTGGGGTTCACACAGGAATTACAGATATATAAAACACGTGTAAAGAATGATAACTTTACTGAGGTTGAAAAATCAAGCTCCCTAAAGTTAGGAAGTTTCACAAATGGGGTTTTGTTTAACTCCAGTCTTTTATGAGCTTGTATCTGTTTTGAATCTCATGGCCAGTAGATCTTAGCACTTGTACCTATGTTGAAGATTATTCTATTTAAGACCAGAAGAAGTGTCTGTCTGTCCAACCCCTTATTCTCCAAACCATGATAATTTGATTTAATGAAATGGACTACTTTTGACTGCAAATCTCACTTCATGAGTATTTCTGCTAGTCTGAAAGTAATTAGTGATACCACTGAAAAACCTCATTGCACTTAGTCGCTCATCTTCACATAGCTCTTCATCAAATAACTCTTCCCCACAGGCTGAAGCCAACTGCCTCTAAATCCAGTCTCTCCTGCCTCCCATCCTCCCTTTTCTCTTGACTTTCTGCCCTCAGGTTTCTTGTCTGGCTGGTTCCAGGTCTGCCAGTTACTGTCTCTCTCTGCCCTGAGTCAAGTGGCTCCTTCCTCTTGCACCAGTCACTGCTGACACAGACAGGTGGTGCTGCTTTTTCTTGCTACCTCTTCAGAGTAATTAATGCTGAGAAAGTACAGCTTCCCCTGCATATATTTGTTGGAAAATTCATGCCTAGTTGCTCCAGTGACAGCCACATAGGACTCTGGAAAGAAAGGAGAATACTTTGTGGCATAGAGGGAAGGCACATCTATGTTGTAGTCACACTGAAGCTATGAGCAGATGCAGCATACTGAGTTTGCAAAGGATATTACAGGATAGTTAGATTAGCAGTTGATGAGGTTTAGTGTTTTTAAGTTAATACCTCGTGCTGCTCTTGGGTCAGTCAATATAAACTACAAATAACTTTATATTTGATTTGTTTGTTTTGTACCTCTTTGTGTTTAGGATTTAAATCAGTGTGCTAAAATGCCTGTTTCTGATCACATGATTTTTGAATATCATCCATTCTTCCTGATTTAGTCTTCCTGGCCCTTTTTAACCAGTTTCCCTGACTGCTTGACCCAGTGTCAGAGAGGTGGCAAGAGCAGGCACAGAGGACACAAGGAGAGGCAGAAGGGCAAATTCTCATCTCTTCTCTCTGGTGACCAGTGACAAGACCTGAGGGAACAGCACGAAGTTGTGTCAGGGCAGGGTTAGGTTGGATATTAGGAAATGGTTCTTCACCCAGACAGTGTCTGGGCACTGGAACAGGCTTCCCATGGCAGTGGACACAGCACCAAGCCTAACAGAGTTCCAGAAGTGTTTGGACAATGCTCTCAGGCACAGGATGTGACTCTTGAGGTGTCCTGTGCAGAGCCAGGAGATGAACTTTGGTGATCCTTGTGGGTTGCTTCCAACTCAGGACATTCTATGATTCTGTGAAACTGTGGAAGAGAGCATGGGTACCTTTTGATACCTTCTTATCTCTTCCAGAATCATCTCCTGACTCAAACTGTCCTTGTAGTTCTGAACAGAAGGAATCTCAAAAGTTATCATTGCACGATTAACTATGTGATGAAGACAGAAAACACTGAACATTAGGTCTAGTTTATGGGAAGGAGAGATAAGGCATCACAGGACTTAGTGGAGCTGCTCCTACTCACATGAGAAATTAATCTAGAAAAAAAAGAAGTCTACTTTTAAAGTTCTGTGCTTTCTTTAGTTTTCAGTTTACAGTATGTCAGCATCACAGGACCTTTCTTTGGATTTCAAGTGCAGTTCATGAGACTGTATCCCTGCAATCCCATCGGGCTTTTGTCAATAGGATTGTTGTGCTTTCTCCAATAAGATTATAAACGCTCATTTGCTTTCAGCAGAAGTTTTACCAAGCATCTATTCATATCTTAATGGATTATTGACATAACACAGCAGACTGTTATGAAGTATTCCACTATGTGTAATTAGAGAGTATTTAATCTGCATAATAAAAATCCATATGAACAGTTGTTGTCATTCATGCCCAAAAGCTGCTCATCTAAATGAAGTATCTAGTATGCCCTATAAATTTAGGGATGGAAAACAGCATTTTGAAAAAATCTAAATTCAAGAATGCCAAAAAGGTGCTTTTACTCAGCAACCCAGATGGGGGCAATTTGATTTCTCTCCACCCTCCCCCTGCCAAATAAATAAAAAGAAGAGAAAAGAAAATGGTATATAGAGTTGAATGTAACATTGCAACTTTCATCTCGGATCATGTTTTTACAGCCATTGGTTGAATATTTACTGGCCCTTTCCTTGTGCCTTTAGTAGGATGCCAGGACAGCATTCAAGGAGCTTGCTCAGGGTCCTCCTTCCTGGGCTGGGGAGGAAGGGTGGGTCAGGTTGTCTGCACTGTAGGGCCCTGTGATATTTTTACAATCCAGTCCAGTGCTTCCACGTGTACAGAATGGACAGAAGGTCAAGCTGGCATCTGTATATCATTTAAGACCTTCTAAAGCATGTGAAGCAGAGCTTAATTGGGAATATGAGTGGTTCACAGAGCATGGCTGGGTGCTCTGTAATGGGAAAATTTTAGGGTTAAAAAACAGCAGGGGAAGAGAAGCTGTAACTGATAATGCAGCCTGATAGTGCTGAGAGAGTAACCAGTAAGTAGGGGAAATATTTTATCCCTGTAGCCTGCTAGGGCTTCCTTTACGAAAGGCTTTCAACCAGATCAAAATTTGCAAAGAAAGCAGGAAAAAAAAGAGTTAAAAATATTTAATGAAATGTTTATATATAATGTTTTTTACTTGTTTTAATAAAAAATTATTGTGATTTTTATTTTGCTAAGGAACTTCCTTGAGTTCAAAATCAGCCAAAACTGAAGGATATAAACTTTCATTGTAAAGAAATGTTCTGTTCAACCGCTGTCACTTCTTGTTATGTCGTGGTGAAAATCCATCTCAGACTAGCATGAAAACACAAATGAAAAGAAAAGAACTCCAACCAAGGTAAAACCTTAGCTGTAATTTTCACATCAGCTTTTTACAGCCAGAGCACAATACCATCATTTCGTGGTATCATAAAGAGTTGTTAGTTGTTCTTCTAGTGATTTAAAGCCCTAAATTGTCCACATGTTCTAGAATATTTTTGTGTACAAAAGGAAACTCCACTGCATAAATTCCACAAATCTGTTCATTTTGGCATGAAAATAATAAACTCAATTATTTGAGAAGAGGCATCTATAGGGCATACGGTGGGCTTGTCACGGCATTGATGGGGGGGTGTTGAATTAAGCAGAAGTGTTCACAAAGAATTGAAAAATCTGTGCTGATACATGAAGGTACTGAATTATTCAGGTGAGCAAGCCCCGTAAAGCAACTTCTAAGTGACTAATGCAAAACTCCTACTTTTGTATCTAGACATTAATGTTAAGTCAACAGGAGCTAAGTTAGTCTGGAATTGGTTCTAATTCTGGTATTTAACTTTCAAATATTTGCCTTCACAACATTAACAATGTTCCTTACACACAGCTTCTAGTGAATGTGAATTTAAACTAATAAATTGCAGGCCCCTCCAGATTATCTGCACAAATGTATTTGTGGTTCTCAGCTGAGGGGGTAGGATTTGGGGTTGTATTGTAATTTAAACCAAAGAATGTTAATTGTAGTGTATGCGTAAAACACTTGGAACTGTCCTAGAGGAGTCTCAAGATGCTTTATCAACCCAGATATTACACAGAGCTTTCAAGAACCAATTCCTGAATGTCTGAGTTTAAGAAAAAAAAGGCCAATGTGATAAGAAATATGCTGAAAAGCCTTCTAAATCCCTTTATCAGAGGGAGAGAGATAAAAATAATAACACTCACTAGCTAAAAAATACAATCTGTGGAAATCTTAATGAAGCCTAATGAATCATGTGAGCCGTATTGTTAAATTTACTATCCCTATTTTACAGCTAAGAAAAAAGAAATATGAAAGTGAACACTGACATTTTCATCTATTGGGTGTATTAAATTTTGTAACTTAATCCATATTCTTACATGCTAGTGAAAGAGTGAAGAATTTAGTTCTTGTTGAAAGTTAAGCTATCACAGAGAGTGAGGAGAAAATTGCAAGGGTGAGACAAATACCCCCATTCTGTCAGGCATCTAGTGACTAGTGACCCTAACTTATGGTTTAAAAGCAGGAGGCTGAAAGCTTTAAAGGGCCAGCCATCCAAATATCTTTCCTCCTCTAAAAGTAGGAAGTGTATTTCAACAGTGCTCAGTCAATACTAGTTTGGTCTCGATCTGACAGAGCCTGCGCTTGAATTCTTGTAGAGTGAACACCCACAGGGTTTCACTTTGTGTATTGTCCTGTGCATAGTCTTCTCCCCATATTAGCTGATCATCCTCTGGCTTCTTGATAGTCTCTTCTGCTTTGGAACTTGTAAATCTAGGATTTTACTAATTTTCCTTCTTGTCCATCAGAAACAGTGGATGTCTCTCACCCTACTGCAGTCTGTGTGTGATAAGCACTATCTCTATGTCTTTTGAGCCTCTGTTTGCTGTTGTATATATACAACATGCTGTCTCTACATATATGACATGTGGATGCTGAAATATACTTATTGATATTTATAAAGAACTAACAATTTTGATACAATTTTTTAATCTATGAGGATTACAATGTGAAAAGGCTGTGTTCAGCATGTTGGTCTCCAGCATCAGGTTGTGGTCTTTCTTTCTCTTGGGCATACTTTACCAATATTTTTATGATCCTACTGCATCCATGTTTTTGTCAATTTGCTGTGAACCTGGCTTTCTCTTTTGACTACCTATCTATGTATGTCATGTGTGTCTCTACACTGTCAAGTACTGATGAGGAAGCAAAATGGTCCTGGTGGGAGATGCACAAATACAGACAGCCCTGTCCTCATTCCAGGCATTCAGTGGCAATTTTGTTGCCCCATCTTAGTAGTCCATCTGATTTGGATCAAGACCCCAAATCCTTGTTAAAGTTCTGTTCAAATAGAATTATTTGTAAAAACAGCTTCTCTATAGAATGTATATATATACACATGGATGTATGTAAATGTAGACAGAATCCATATGTAAATAATATGAAGTATGGATTTTTAAAATTGCATATCAACATAAATACATGCAGATAAAAACTTTGGGTAATTTTCAGCTTATTGTTGGACAAAATGCCACCAGCTGCTATCTGCTTCATCTGCGTGGCACAGATTGCTGGACATTTTCCTGGGTAACCTGTTTTTCCAATTTTGATGGCTGCTGTTGTCTTGAATGCTGGAGGGAAGTGCACATCCCTGGCAAGATGTTCAAAGCTGGATTCAGACCATGTGGGGATCACTGGTGTTATCTCTGAGAATGCTGAAGGAGAAAATCCAAAGGTTCTACAAAGTCGAACAACCTGGAGAACAAAATGGCTGACAGGTCTCAGATTGGTTCATGTTTCTACAACCAGAAAGAAGAAACAAGATTTTGACAAAAAGACTGCTGGTGTGGAAAACCAGACAGCTCCAGAATCTGGACTGGGTAACCCTGCAGACACTTTGGCCCTGGTACAGTGAAAGCCAAGGGAGAGATGAACTCAAGGCAAAAACAGAAGTGAAGACATCATGTCTGGTCACTCTGACCATATGACACTGACTGCTCTGACAAGGAAGATCTAACAAAGGCTTTGCTGGTGAAAGAGATAACAGGACATTACCAGTATAAGAAGGATAATCCAGAAGGTTGTGTTTCTAAGGGGACCGGGGCAAAGGGGTCTGAGTAGAAAATTTTGTATGGAACATAGAGACCTATAAATACTGGTGAACTTGTGTAATAAAAGGGCTTTTCTTTGATGGTGTGGTAGAGTCTTTGTCTCTCAGTCCCCACAGCTGGGTCTTAAGATGTGGTTTGGTCAGGTGTAGGTCTACAAAGGTTGGCTCTTCACCTTTGGCTGAGGCCATGTCTTCCAAGACCCTCTGGTTTGGAACAGCAACTCATTAGACTCTCCAGAACAGCTTTCCTCTCCCATTTTTGAGATCCACAATGGTACTCTGCTCCTTCCAGAGTCATCCACAGATAGGTCCTGGATACTGACTCTCTCTTCAAATAGCTTCTGCTTGTGTCCTGAGGTTTTCCTTTATATTATTATGAGACTTGGTCATTGATTCAACAGCATTTACTTTTATCTTATAACTTCCTTTACACTGCAGAAGAGAAATCAGAAGACTCAATCAGACTTGTAATCTGTTCCTTATCTTTCCTGGAAGGCAAGAAGGCTTTCCAATGTTTTTTCAGATGTCTCTGGAGTAACTGGTAACTCCATAAGCAAAAGCACAAAGTAAAGATCGCAGGCTTCTTAAACACTGACCTGTCCTTTTGAAACAGCTCTGCTTCCTCAGTGTTCTTCAAGACACAAGAGCACACTGAAAGTGTCTCACTCATTTTAATGATGAGAGAGCTATGTTATCACATTACTCCTCCACCCTAACATGGCCAGAGAGATTTTGTATGAACTTAAAATTGACTTGTTCCTTGTGTAGACCATGTCCCCTCAGTCAATGTCCCTCAATGTCCCTGTCATTAATTTATAAGTCTTTCTTTGATACCTAATGATAAATTATGTCTTTTAAAGATGCCCAATGAATCAGCTTGGTGAATATCCTCTACCACCTGCCAGAGGTTGTCCCCTGTGCCTTCAATGTCCACTGCAAGAATCAGTCTTCCTGTCCTGGAGTTCGTTCATCTCTACAGTTCTTGTTAGACAGTTTCTTGATTTGTCAGTTATTGGAGTATTTGTTCACAGAAGTTTCTTTCATGACAGTAATCATCCAGTAGGTAAGACAATATATCACTGTGGTGATTCTTCCATTGCCTAAGGCAGTTTTTTTCTCTAGTACACCTAAGCTTTTGGTACAGTTCCCTAAAGCACTGATTTCTGTGCCACGGCCTCCTGGTGCTGAGCTTGCCTTTAGTCAGCAGTAGGCAATGGCTCTCTGGATTACAGCTTGCCTGTTTATTCTGGTTGGTGATATCCTTATAAACAACAGTGGAGATTTCAGCAGGCACATGCAGCAAGTGTGCTGATGTGTGATGATGATTTATAGGACAGGATGTTTTAATCAGCTTGTTTGAAATGGCCCTCATAGTCATACCCATGTTGTGTTAACAAGTGAAGGATTTTTCACTTGGATTTGCTGAATGCTCTTGAAACTCCACAAAGTTTCTTCCCTTCAGGGTCTTGGTTCTCCTTGCCAGGTGAGGTGGTTTTCATGTCTTTGGTAGTTCACCTTCCAAATCTTTCTCCATTTTTCATTTCTCAGTGAAATCAACCTCACACTTATTTCTGTCAGGAGGGTAAAAAGAGATGGTAGCCTTTATTAACAGACAGGCATGTACATCTTTTAGAGTTTATGCTTTACGCTCATCCTAAATACCTTCCCAAGCAGCGTCAGCATTCTCTCTTGGTTAGGGGGAGTGACTTCCATCATCTGTTCCCAAGCTAAGTGCTCCCAGGACAAAACTGTCTGGCATACCCTTGATACCGTGTCTCTTGCACCAACACATAAATTATCTGGCTAACTCTTCTTGGGTGTAGTTACACTGACAGGATGAGTGACATTCAACATCTCAAAGAAAAGGATACAGATAAGCTACCTCTCCTATGTTACTTCTCTGTTCTGTTTCATTGTGTTCTGTTTTCACTTTATGTTTTTGCTTTCTGGACTTGTGTTTTTCTTCATAATTTGCAGTATCCTCTAGTAGCTGACATTTCCAGAACTAACAAAGATACAGTGTTTCATTTTTGAAACCATTGCAAATATTAGATTTTCTAAATTCTGTCTTGACGAGGCTTGCAGTTCACATTCCCCACAACACAACTCCTATGAGATGAGCTTTGCATGTTTGTACTCAATATAACTAGAATTTAATTTCAAAAATATTTCAGGGACTTCAAATATAGTATATCTCGTGTATGGTATCCAAATGCAAATCGTATGTAGTCTTTTCATATCCAAAGTGACAATCCACAAAATTTCTGCTACAATTGATTCTTTCTAGCTCTTCTTTGCCTCTCTTCAGCCATTGTCCACAGACTTTTGCAGAATTGTTCTACTTCTCACAAATATAATGGATTTGCCCAGAGGCTGCTTGGGTCTATATTTTATTTCAAGCCTTTGAGCAGTCTTCTATGTGACTTCTTGCAAATCTACTCTGACTGCATTTTGTGGACTTCTCTATAGAGCCTTCAGTTTTGTTTCGCAATTGCGTCTCTTTATGGATTTACAGTTTAATACATATAAAGCATCACACATCTCCTTTTTGATTTCTTGGAGGAAACCCATCCCTCTGTAGCTTTACCTTTCTGTAACCAAAGAATATTCATCATTTATTTAGTGCTATGTAACAGCTGTCATGCTCTTTCTCACCTGCTCATAGGCTATTGGTCTAATCTGGTGCATTTGAGCCTCAGCATGCCTTAGACCACTTTTTAATCCTTTTAATCTTTTTAATCTTCTCAGGGGAAAAAAAAATTGTTCTGCTTTGCGCAGTTCTCTAGGGTTTTCCTGAAAAGTTAGATGCATAGTGCAGTTTTTACTGATTTCTCTAAGATATCCTTTACTCACTATTTTTTCTTCTATTTGTGTGTCTATTTTGTTGCTGGTACTGCATTGTCTTCTGAGGTGGCAGTGAAACAGAGCTCCAAATCAGGACTCAGAGGTACAATAAATCATTTTCATAATTAAAGAGAAACTAATGCTGGGGAAAGATCTGCGTATTTTACTCCATCAGGTGCTCAGCACTGACTGAGTGTAGGAAAAGCTATTTCAGACCAAAATTCCTCTTAAAGTGCCTTTTACTATGAGTGTTATTTAATGTTCAGAGGTGTTATGTACTTAAGACTGTCTCTGAAGTTAAATGAGGAAGGAATGAAATGGTATATTTATGCACCAAATTTAAAAGACCAAGATTAAAAATTGGCTTGTAATGCCTTACTATTTAGAAGTTCTTACATCCGGTTAAGTTATTCAATGTTGTTTTTTATGGAGATAGTCCAGAAAACTACTTTCAGTTCTGGAATGACTGATCTCTTTCTAATTGAATGAAACTTGGCAAGCCTCAGATCTACAAAAAACACAAAGGGTGCAGGTACAACACTTTGCTATTAAAAGATTTAATTAGATAGTGTTTTTCTAAAATCTTAATAGCTGAGAAACCACCATTTTGTTTTACTTACTGTGAAAAGGCAAAATGTAACCAGAAAATAGTAAGATCCAATTTGCTTATTCCTCAGCTACAAAATCTGCTTTCCAAAATAAATCTTTATGCTGCTTCTTTCTCCTTATAACAAATGTCTTGGTCTCTTACTGGCAAAAATGAAAACAGAAAGAAAGACAATAGTTTGTGAAGAGTCTTTTCACTTGGGAAATACTACTTTATAGTAACTGTAGTATAATCTGTCATAACTCCAAATGTAACAGACTAGTACAAAAAGAAAGCAACAATGGTAAGTGCCTCCATGGGTGTTTCATGGTAATTACAGCTCTCTGGCTGAGAGAGCTGATGGCTCAAGGCAATTTAGACATTTCAACTGACCAGTCTGATTCCTTTCCTTTTAGGTTGAGATCACTCTATTAACAGGCATGTAGATTGATGGAGTATCCAAGATTTTCTGGAATGGGGTGCAGTTTCAGGAGACAGCTGTCAAAAATATGGGTAAAAGAGTGAAAGAATCAACCACACAACAACTGAGGCATAATTAAACGATAGCCAGGAGAGCATCACGACTACCATTTTACAGTTTACTTTGACTGCCATTGCTATTTTGTGCAGTCCTTAATATGGAGGATATGGTGTGTCTGTACATGGTGTTGTCCTGTACATACTATTGTTCTTCACTCAATATTCTTTTCCCTAAGACAAATATGTTTTTAAATGTAAATTAACTGGCTATATCTTCAACAGTGAGCCATGGAGCAACAACAGCAGTGGGTTTCTGATTACAACAGTATTTAACATTTTCTATAAAGACACACAGAAATTCCAGCTCAGAAGGGACCCATTGCTGCAATTGTGCCTCTTTCCAGATTGCTTTTGTTTCCAATATTCCTGTACTTTAAAATGACTGCAGAGATGATGGGATTTTGGCACAGCAGGAAGTACTGTAGTTATGGAGGTACTGTCATCTTGGTGAATTTTAGTCCTGTGCCCAGTGGGAACAGGAAAAGCAGTGTGGAGAGTGGGAGCAGAGTTTGCTACTGGGCCTGAACACGGCACACAGCTGTGGCAAGTTTGCTTGCTTGTTTGTAATTGCAGAAAGGATTTTAATACTCCTGGGAAACCAGACAACACTAACAACCACATATGTACCCAAAGGGGTAAGTAAAAAATATTCAAAATCAAAACAGAGATGAAAAAACCCCACAGTTAATCTTTTTAAACAGAAAACCAAATTATTTTTTACCTTCTGTGTTTCAATGGCCTGCATTCTTCAATGTCAAATTTCAGAAAAATACAAGGACAGGTTTCTTCCTTTTCCTGCCAAGACCTACAGCATCCAGAGGGCTCTTCATTGCCTCTGTCAGGTCTTCAGAATACAGATGGTCACTGATGCATCTCCTGCTCCACTGACCTGTTTTGGCTAGTTTTTAATGTCCAGAGTACTTGATTCATTCTCAGTTGGATCTGCTGACAGAATAGGCTGAGTTTGTCCCAAAGTCCTTTAAAGAAAAAGGTAACTTGTTAAAGAAAAGTTGGGGAAGTTGGAATGTATGATTTTTGGCTAGAACTCATCCATTATGACTAGCCTTTGGAAAGTTATCTAATACTTGTTCCCAAGCTGCATGATCTAAATCAGTTTTTGTCTCCTGGGAAAGTCAGCAGGAGTGGCTGTTGGCACACAACAGGAGTGAGCAAGAGGGGCCCCAGCTCTGGGTGTTGCACTGCAGGTGTATGTGCCAACAGAGGACAGGTATGCTCAGGTCCTTTCTCCATAGCCAAGGCTGAGGCTGGCATGGATGCTGGAGCAGCAGCAGGGGAATGCAGAGAGTCTGGGGTGGATGGGAGTGGGAGAGAGAAGGCTGTACAAAGCAGCAGGAAGGGGCTGCATGGCTGCAGGGAGCTGCTGGTGGTTCCTAAGGTTGAAGGACAGGCTGAATGACAGTTCCTGTGCTCTCAGGGGCCTCCTGCAGAAAAACCTCACAGCACACAGCGCAGGGAAGGACAGATGCCATGCCTTTCCTTAGCCAGGACTGACAGACAAGCCTTGGAACATGGAGCATCCAGCATAAAAGTTCTCTGTATCCTGTGTGACGGTCATGTATGATGAGCCCCAGCACAGCAGCTCCATTTACAGCTTCACTTGCCATGTATTTGATTTGCTCTGCCTGCACAGAGTGTGCACAGGCACTGCTGTCAGCTGGAAACCCTCCTGGCTTTACACAGCCCATCTCCAGCCCTGGGTTTGATAGGACTGCAGTCATCGATGTTTGGTGGCAGAAATGATCTGTCACTGACATGTGATGCAAGCTGTGGGAGGGCAACCTGTGACCAGCAGGAGGTACTGCGGGGAGAATTCCTTCTGCCCTTTTCTCCAACGTGCTGCAAGGATAAATCACCGACTCAGCTTAAATGGTGCTCAAGTGATATAATGGAGCCCTTGACTGGCCTGTAGACAGAGGTAACAGCACTTGGAGCTAGCACTGATTAAAATTCTGCTAGCCTGGTGTTTGTTTACTGTTTCAAAAAATATTTTGCAACAAAAGTAAAGATGAAAAATATAATTGGACTATAAAAGCATATCAGGGCTAAGTGAAATAGAGACAAGAGGGCTGTTATTTGGCATTAATATTTATATTCAAGGATATCCTAAAGGCGTGCAAGGGACATCAAATTCCTTTTTATTTGCATGATATAAGAGAGTTTTGAAGCTTGCATTATGGGTCAAGAAAGGAGAGAATATTTGTTTGGCCTCTGCAACAAAAGGGAAACAAATTAGTGGATCTATAATTTAACTAACCACTTCCATTAACACAGCTATTAAGGGTGGTTGCTTTTCCCAGTTTTCATAGATAGTTTTGATGTTGGGAGGATTGCCATACTATTGGCAAGCTGCTAAATAGGGTTTTTTTTGGTCTTGTAACTTTTTTATTCTTTGTGTTGAAGGTATGACTCATTAGTACTACTTACCTAAATGTGGATCGAGATAACACCCTTGTGTACATTACTACTCTGTGCTCTGCCAGCCACCTCCCCAGCCTACCAGTGACCAAGAATATGTACAAAGAGCATCCACTAAGTGATTTCTTCCTGTACGTGCCACATGGAGGAGAAATCAATATTTATACCTCTCACTTGATAGAATTCATTAAATGTATTTTGCTAAATAACACTCTATATTACATATTCCTTGCCTAATATTTGCCCACAGAAGAAGTATTTGTTATGTGAGTTGAATGCCTAGTTAAGACCTAAATGAGTACGACACATTTAATATTTATTTGCTAGCACAATACAGTAGATACAGGGGAGAAGAGAGAGAATGCAAATAGAGGAGGAAGAAAAAGTGATTAAAGGGTATCAAAAGAACATGAAATATTTCTACATGACTGCAGTGATTCTGAAAAAAGTAAGCAGCAAAAGAAGTTCAGTTATATAGGTTTTAGAATTTAAAATTCAAAAATTTTAAGGAAAAAATAACATTTAAGGAGATTGTAAATGAGTATTAACAGCAGTCATGCTTTGTCTAAAAAGGTGTTTCTTCAAGAGAACTCCAGAAATGAGCCACTTCTTGTCAGATCTGGACCATTTCGGTTCTTTACATTTAGGGCACCTTTTATCTTCAATGACAGGTTCTTAGTATGAGAAATCTGTATTTTACTTTTCTATTGTTTTAGTCTGTGATGTAGTGAGTAAAACTCACACCATAGCAAAATCTAGTCACAACAACAACAACAAAATCCCCATGTGGTTGAAAGCTGTAAAGCTCTGTTAAAGACTACTTACTAGAGAGATTGTACTGGCTAATGGGATTTTGTGGGAATTACATTGCAGAATTTTGGCAAAGAAAGTGCTTTGGACAGTAATTTGTTTTTCTGAAAATAATGTTTTGTAATAAGAGTAACATGCCCTGCTCTATTTTCTGAAATATATTCCTTGAGAGAAAATGGAAATCACAGCTGTGCAGGCAGAGGTAGAATTTTGGCCATTTATGTGATTTGAAGAAACCACAAATATAATCTACCACCATCAAGATGCTGCAACATGTTTAACACTGAACTTTTAATTTAATAAAAGCAAGTAAGTCATGAAGTAAATATGTCTTTACTTGACATGATACAAATGTAAGAAAAGCTATATCAGACATTATAATGCTTATTTTAGCAGATGTGTTTGCATTTGTAGCTCTGGGCAGGATTTCAAAGGTGCCCTTTGGTAAATATAACCAGGGAATAATCAAACCTCATTTCTTTATATTGGTTTCTACAAATGTACTTTTTCTGCTGTGTACTTGTGATTATTCAATCCACATTGGTCTTCCTAGGAATTTCTTTTCCGTATCTGTATATACTGAAATTTTGTGGAGGAGAATTCAATGGGGTTTTTTTTTTCCCAGTCACAATTAAGTGCACTGTTCAATTTAAAGGGGAATTTGAAGAATTTTAATAAGATTTTCTTTAGAAAGACACTTGTACACATGCATCATATTAATACTCTTCCTATATTTAGTTAGTTCTGCTGGGTTTGCACTGTGTAAGAGTAAGTCAGAGTATCACTACTTTGTTAATGCAACCCTGAATGTGGAAACTATTTTAACTTGAAATTTATTTTATGAAGAAAATATTTTGACCATCCTGAGCAAATTTCAAAGAATTATCCTCAGTTTTGAACAGGACAGCAATTTACCACCTAAAAGCCCCCTATGGTACAGAAACAGCAGTTTTGAGTAAACAGTGTATTCTATGTTCATCCATCACAGCTTTCAGTTTCCTCTCCGAATGGACTCAATCATTTTCTTGAAAAGATGTCCCACAAACCAAATGCTGTCCATGATTAATTCCTACATGTGTTTGTCGTAACAGGCTCTTCTGTTACACTGCTGGCATTTTGTGCTGCTGGTTGCAAAGTCTCTCTATGCATGGTCATACTAGTTTATTTTATGGTGATGTGTTTTTTGTTTTGGATTTACCTGATCCTTTTTCTTTCCTCCAATATTTTATGGTGCTAGTTCCTTTCTTGGGAGGGTGCCTTAGCAAATGGCACTAACATATATACCTACCACATTAATAAATGGGAAATGAGTGTTATGTACTGACAAATGGAATTGTATGATCTTCATAGAAAATTTCCAGGTGATATTTAAAATGGTTTTCTCGTTTGCAAAATCAAATGCTATTTTTAATTATTATTTAATTATTTCCAAATTCAATTTTCATTTATTATTTTAACATCAGCTCATCTCTGGCAAAGCAACAAATCGGAGGGACTAAGCAGAAACAAAACAGCACTGATAGGATTGAGCAAGGAATTAAAATCAGCTGAAATAGAATGATTCTATGATACTGTTTACAATACTGAGTTACTTTGTTACCTGTTTTAATGCCTAGGTGGTTGTCATTTCTTTCTGCACAAGACACAGCGCCACGTGTTCCTGACAGAGGCTCAGAACAGCCACACGCACAGAGGACCAAAGCAGAGCTCACGTCACAGCCATCTTGTACCACCTCTTCTGGTCCTCCAGACTGCTCTCTCTCCCTGCTCTTGTCTTAACCTTAGAGCCGTCAAAGTTGGCAAAAATGGTAAAGATGTCCCTCTGATGTATTTTTAGACCTGTACACTTTTTGTTTTTAATCACATCTGCAATTACTGTGAAGCAGAAAAGGACCTTGGAAGGGTCACGCATCTATGAAACCAATATAAAAATGTTCCCTCCGGAGAAATAGTTCTTTGCCCCCTGGTGGTGAATTAATTTTGAAAAATATTACAAAACACTTTTAGGAAAATTTACTTAATATGAAAAATAAATGCTAATTGCTTCATTGAATACAAGTAATAATAAACTGCTAAGCAACACTTAATGTGTCAAACATAATTAGGAAAAATCCTATTTAGAGCAAGCTCCATCAATCTTTGATAGTCAGTGCAGAATAGATTAAAAATAGTTTGAAAACTGCATGAAACCTTCAATACTTCAAAACCATGTCTCCTACTTCGCTGTTTTTGGGAGGGTTAACACAAACGTCTTGAGAATGTAATGTGGTTTTGAGAATCCCTAATTTCCAGCATTCTTACTGGAAATTAACTGTGGAAATTATATTCATCTGAACAGCATCTTTACATCTGCTTCTCTCTGTATGTTGTCCATGCATTGAGAGCTCTCATTCTGGGCCGCTAGAATGACATTCCCTGGATGAAACTTTTAAAATAGCTGTACATATTTCTAAAAGTTGTCTTGAGGGTTTCAGTTTGCATATGCTGAGCATCTCCATATGTGAATAGACTACCAGGATGTCATTCTTGGAATAGTAATAAAAAAATTAACACTGATAGTCACTCACTTGCAATTTTAGCCGCAAATCATTTGAAAAGGTGTCAAGAATACATTGTTTAAAAAGATGCCATTAGCCTTCTAATCACTGATTTGTTCTGTCTTTTAATTATTGTGCCTCCAAATCTTCTGCCTGAGAGTGCTTCCCCATGTTGATGTTCTTCTCCAGAAATGCATATATATATAAAAATTTAATGACAGACTATTGTCATGTCATGCAGTGAAACATTATACATTTATGCTGGCAAAAGACCATTTATAACGATCAGGGCTTTCATATATTGGCTTTACACTATTAGGATATGGCTGATATTTGCTTTTCCTGTTGCAAACTCTGAGTATATTACCATATCTTGAATGACAGTAATGTGGCTTCAGGTAGTTTTTGAGTTTTTAAAACAGCATCAAAGGTAGGGATGGCATGCTCAGCAGGCACTGTTGGGTTTTGGCACTAAAGATGTAACATGAAGGAAAAAAAACAACAAAAGAGTAATGTAGCTAAAAGAGACGACTGAGCTGCCCAGACCAGGCACAAATGAGCTATTTCCTAAATAATATTCTTTCATGTCTGATGGACTGCAATAGCTTTCTGTTTTTAGCTCTGTTGCTTTTGCTTCTCTTCCCATTCCTACATTTCTTTCTCATTACTTTGACTTATGTCTGGCGTAAGGTAACAGCTGGTGTACACAAATGGCATATTCCTTACAAATCTTTCAGTGGGCAGGGTTGTTATAAAGTGGTTCTTTCCCCACCGTCCTTTTTTTCCCACTGCCACGCTGGATGTCATCTTCTCTCCGTCTCCATTCCGTTCGCCCACTCACGTGGCTAAACGCTAAACTGCATCTGCAAAATGATCTGACTTTGGAAAAAAATCCCTTAAAAAGGCAGTAAGCAGGCCACTGGCCTGTGGGGATGGAGCACTGCGGCAGCGCTCCGAGCAGGGCTGCGGCTGCCCCGCCGCTTCGGCAGGAGACCCTTCTCTTCCGGTGCGAGTCCCGCAGCGTCCCTGCCAGCTGTGAGACAATTCCTGCCTCCGCTCAGCTCAGCCTGCTGCCGGCGAGCAGCTCGCCTTCAGCTCTCCGCCTCTAGCTGTACAGCGGGCGCTTTTTTATTTTTTTTTATTTTTTTTTATTTTTTTTATTTTTTTTTTTTTTATTTCCCCAGTGGAAAAGCCGCTTCAAGTCGGGCTGTTTCCTGCCTGCTCTCCCCTCTTGTTCTTGTTCCCTCATCGGGGCTCGCTGTCCCCGTGATTGTGGGACTGCAGCTGTTCGTGGGTTGAGTTGTAAATTGGATCAGTGAAACATCTGAGTTTTTCTGTGCATATGTACATATGCGTGCGGGAATAGTTTTGTTGTGTTGGGGTTTTTTTGTTTTTGTTTTTGGTGGTTTTTTTTGTTTTGTTTTGTTTTGTTTTTTGTTTTTTTTTTTTTTTAAGGCTGGATCATCTCAGTCATTTGATGTATAATGTGGCCCACAAAGAGTTGAATTTACACAGCTGTGGAGGCAGCAAACAGCGGCACAGAGGTGGGAACCAGCGCCTGGGCTGGGGGGAGGGCGCAGGAAACTCTCAAGCCAGCTTTGCGAGCAGAGAGAAATAATACACTGTGGTTGCACAAAACCATGCCGAGCACCTACACTAACCAGCCAGAAGAGAGAACTGGAATAGACCGCAGAGCAGTCAGGCTCTTCAATTGCTGCAGATAAGGCTTTATCTTTAGGAAGAAAAGGGGTGGTCCTTTAATAAGCTCTTTCCTCTAGACGTCTGCTATTCATTTGAGACACCGAAATCGCAGGCTGTTTAGCTATTCAGAATATGATCGTGTGAATCCTACTGGGCTTATGAAGCATGTTGGTCTTTCAGTGCTGTTAAAAATGCTAATAATAACTGGTTCATGCCTCGGGCCTTGGGTGCTACTGTCAATTAGTGTCAGAACAGAGATTTATTTAAACAAATTATTTCTGTATATGCTTCTTTCCCTTACGCTTTGTAAAGTAGAGCTTCATGACCAAGTGGATCTGTTTCAGTGACACCTCTCTGCATACATGAGCAAACTTGGGGCACAGAAAGAAAATGCTATCCTTGCCTTCATAGCTCTCTGTATTCTTAAGTTAAAGGAGCTGCCCAGCTGCGGAGACTACATACAGGATTAAAAACTTCTCTGATCCTCTAGTAATTCAAATGTCATGGCTGAGTCACAGGAAAAAATACTAATACTTCCCAGCAGGAGTAATTCTAGACAATGATGAAAAAGCCATGTGTAATCTTTACCTTCCCCTCTACCTTTGTGTCAGAGCTTGCAATAGTGAGATTTAAATTACCACCAGCCTCTGATGTCTCTAAGTTTGTTTTATATTTTGAGTCTTTCTCTATAAGTAAAAGAGAGAACAGACTTGTAATTTAACTGATTTTTTTTTTATATTGGGGAGGCCTAATGTAACTTAGATTAATTGAAGTACTGGAGAAGGGGAAAGTATTCTTCATTACTCCCTTTCATGACTTTAAAAAAGAAAACTGAAGAATGAGATGTCATTATTATGGAGGCACTTACAGCATTTTAATAGTATTTTCAGCATTTTCTTCCCAAAATTTCAGTATTTATGCTTGAAGTACAGAATAGTTTTAATGGAAACATTAAAACTAATCTCATAGTGTAAATTTTTTTAAAAATCCCTGTTGGAAATGTTCCATGCAGTATTAGGCCTTCTATTCCAATGGTTTAAGGAACAGAATAAAAATGAGTTTCAAATTTCTCACCTTATTAAAACCAATTGGAATAATTCAACTATCCTAACTTAAATTAAGAGATCTCTTAAATATGTATTTTAGATAATCATAATCCCATTAATATTAGTGCATTTTTTCTCCTATCATTCTTTCAGAATTCACATTCCTCTTGACTAAAAGAAGGCATAATTTATCTGAAGAATTCTGAGATATTTCTTTCAAAATAGCTATTATCTGCTGTGTTCTCAGAAGCATTGGTGTCACAAGCCATCTGTAATTTGTGATCAGTGTTAGGACCAGTGTTTCCCTGGTCTCAGTAGAACAGATTAAGAGATCTGGTTTTTTCACGTTTTTTGAAGGCTTTTTTAACAGTTTCAGCAAGAGCAGCCAGAGGTGGGTTTTGAAAGGAGTAGTTTTTCATAACAAATTCCAAATGCTGAAAAATAAGATCAAAACAACAAATGCTTCTCTTCAAGGTTCATCATTGCACTAGATCAACTTAACTATGGAGGCTTAGAAGCTAATGAGGCAAGAGGAAGTAGATATGAAAAATACAGAATGAGTCATGAGAAAAGAAGAATTTGGAAGTATTTATTAAGGAGAATGAAATATCACTAATCTCACATTTTTAAAAATCTTCCACCTGGTTTAAAAATAATGCTACCTTATTTTACTCTTTATTTAACCCTCGTTTCTGAGGATACTTTGTATCTTTAAACTTTGTTCTACAACCTTACGAGTAGGAAATGTTTTGAGTCCAAAGCTGGTATTTTTGAGCAATAAAGCTTGAGACTTGAAAGGAAGGATAATGTAAAAATACAGGGCAACAAATTTATACTGTGGATACTGGCATGCAAAACAGAACAGATTAATCTTGGGTTTGGTTTCTCACCCGAGATTCAGGTTGTTAAAAGTCCTTGGCCCTCTAAAAGCCCTGAGCCGCATCGCAAGAAAAAAAGTGGAGTCTTCAAGGCCTTGTTTTCAGGTTTCTCGTGTTGCTTATTATTTGATATCTCAGAATTCTCTCCGCACTCAGCCGAGGTCTGGACAGCGAGTGACAGGTCTGGACACGAGGTGACTGCCCGCCGATGGGGCGCTGCTTTGCTCTTATACAGATAACTACGTGTCCATTATTTACAATTTTGTGCCAATGTCTAGTACCTATACTAAAAGTGTCATTTCCACCTTGACCCAATCCCCTCAAACTGCTTTGTGTCATCACCACCTCAGAACATGGAGGATGAGGAAGAAGGAGAGAAACTTACGGCAACACCCTAAATCCTCCATTTTGTCCCCCATTTACCTCTATGCTAAGAACCCCAAAACTACAACATTTTTCACCCTGTGCTGTGCTGAACTACTATTTTCACACCTTTGAGGTTTGTAATTCATCTCTCAGTGTTGGAAGCCTCTCCCATGGACTAAAATCAAACCCAGTGCCTTTCTGGACTCCGACAATTAACAAAGTAACGACGTGGGAAGAAACTGATCTATACCAGGTTCATTTGCTCCAGCCAAACAAAGGAGCTGATAAATGAACTAGCCCATGACTTTCTCTTTACTTTGTCATTCTCTAGAAAAGGATTTTTTTTGGGCTTTGTGATCAAGTGGGAGGAAGCTTTTTTAAGATTATAAGAATGAAGAGTTAAGTGTACCTTTTTGTAAAGGTTAAGTTAAAAGGGTCTACACAAGACACTGTTGGCTAAATTATAATTTCCTGGCAAATGGGTTTAGAACTCTTTTCAGAAAGCAGAGCCGGAGGCAGAATTGTGATCCTAAAAGCCCAGTGGGCATGCATATGGGATATGGAAACATGAGTTTAAATATCAATCTAATTAATATTTAAATAGTTTATACAAAAGGGAACAGTTTCAATAGTAGAGAATACCTAAGACTACTCTATACTTTATGAGTTGGAAAATTGATAATGGTTATGTTAGTTCAAGTCCTTACTCAGAATCGAGCAGAGTGTATTTTAAAGCCACATCTTGATATTCCCATGGAGTAGCGAAGGAAGCGCTCTACTATGCAGTGATTCTATAAATGGTAGCTAGCTCCTCTTAGGTGAATTTAGATGCAGATGAATTTAGATTAGCATTTGAGATTTTTTTTCTTAAATTGAAACTCTATTTTTTAAAATTTAGTTCATGGAAATTTTTCAGATGAGTGAATCTGTCCTTTCTTAAAAAAGATTCCCATAGCGAGTTATTAACCAGGCCTGGTTTTGAGAGAGACAAAACAGATGGGGTGTGCCGAGGAGTCTGCCTGTGCCAGAGAAAAATGATTTAATGCTGATAATTTGTATTGTTCGGCCACTAAGTTTCCATCTAATTTCTCATCTAGCGTCCCAGGTGAAACATTTCAAATTAATTTAAGCAAGGAAAGAACGAAAGGTCCGGGGACATCACCTTAAAAATCGCGGTTTTTTGATACTAACAACAGGGTGGAGGGATTTTAGGGTAAAATAGGCTACA
>JANPWX010019021.1:92495-325827 GCA_024734555.1 Trochalopteron elliotii
GGCTGCCCCCGCCGGCCCCTCGCCCGCTCGCCCGGCGCTGTCACCCTGCTCCTGCCCTGGCTCCCCGGGCCCCGGCTCCCGCGGATCGGGGCAGCGCGTCTGTCCCTTTCCAGCCTCTCCCCTCCCACCGTCGGGGCTCTGCTCTGCTTCAGGTACTGCTCTGTTGCTTCCCCTTCTTACCCTACCATAAATCAGCGCTCCTTCTCCCGCTGTACTTTTGTATGTTCCTACTGCCTGTTGCTTTGCTGAACATACCTCATTTTCTCCAAATGCATCCACAGCCAGACAGAAGTAGCTTCTGGGATTTTCACACTTCCCATTCATATCGTCGGTATGGCAGTTTCTCACCTTTCCCTCATTCTGCATAGCTGCTAGTTCCCTATCTTAAGATTGTGCATCACCATGTGTTGCGGCTCATATTTTCTCTCACTCATGCCGTGTGGTAGACTGTGACCCTTTGCTGTGTTAATGGCTTGTAGATTGTTATATTTGTTTTCTTTCCATGTATCTTGGTTATTGTGCGTGGTTTTCATCTCTCTTTGATAAGTAACACCTAAGATTATCTGAAAGTATTTATTATGAACCTTCAGTTAATTTTTCATGCCAGTGTGGTCAAGACAGGAACTCCTGTTGGGAACACTTTTATCCCATAGTTCTTGTGTGCATCTTAGATGTGGTTGCTCGTTTCACTGTCACTTGGCATCTTCAACTTTTATCACTTGTCTGGGCTCCCATGTGATGCCCTTTCTTATCTCTAGATGCTCTGCTCTGTATGTGACCTTGCTCAGTGTCTCTGCATGCATCTTAACAATTTTTTTTACTTTCTTCCAGTCAGTGTTCTTCTCGTGAGTAATGAAATACACAATTCTTTATATGCTTTACTTCACCCACAGTCCCCAAAAGACATTTTGCTCTTTCTGTGTCTCCCAGTACATTCTGTACTCCTAGTACCTTCTCTCTCCAGTACTATATTCTGGTGAGTGATCCTGTTTAAATGGCTTCCTTGCCAATCTTGAAGTTTATTCTGATGTAGTTCTTGTAGATTTTGAGAGCAATGACTATATTTTCAGGTGCATTTCATTAAGGCCATGTCTAAAAAGAGAGGGAAGATGTCTGCACTATGTAGAGGTCCAGTTTTAGAAACTACTGACTGTGGTTGTTCTGACTCTGTTTTATCTCTTTCTTTCCTTCAGTCCTTCTTAAGCATCCAGTGTTAAATACTATGGAATACCATCATCTATACAACACAGCAAGCACTGCTATTCCTGTTTCATTCTCAAGACCCTAAAAATCTAGGTGTTAATTCTCAAAGACAATTTAGTGTTAGATAATGTAGGAACGCAAAACTGTTTCTGTTAGTGCTGTTCAGGTCTGGTATGCAATTCTTTGTTAACATCTTCCACAGTCCATTTTTCTAGGGCTGAATCTGTACCTTGCTCTGTATGTTTAGCAAAATGTTAATTTTAACAAGCAATTATTCTTCTAGTTCACATTTCTAATCATAATGGAAGGCTTGTATCACTTGCAGTGTGGGAGCAAGGCAGAAGTTGGTGAAAGTGCAACGCAAATGAAACCAAGTTTTTTTTTGTTTGAAGTGTACTTTTGTTTAAAGTATGTGACTCTCATCGTGTCATTATAGGCAAGACTGGAAGTGTACATAGTGCTGATGCTTTACGCATGCAGCAGAACAGACCTGTGAGTGGAATAATGGAGTATGCAGTGTTGCAAGTTGAGCTTCAATAGAAATTTGTAAGATTGGAAAATGCTGTGTGAGTTTATAGGTTCTTTCACACTGTATCCTTTACAGTGCTGTAATTTCACTATTTGTATTTCTCATACTAGAGGTTTCCTTCCCTGATTTCAGGTGGTTTTCTTGTCAACAAGAGTTGACTGTGTATGTGACAGTAGCCTTTATGGCCACACCTCTGAACTGTTTAATTATCTTCCATTCATCAAAGCTTGCTTTTCCTCCCACCCATTCCTATTTCATTGCCTTGTGCCATGTTCTGATAATCCTTTCTTGCTTTGTGTACTTCTGGGAGAGGGAGTACTTCTCCATTGTGCAGGATGTAACTTCTACATCTGAGATATGGATGCTCAACTGTGTTTGTTAACAGTAGTGTATCAGGTCTGCCAAATTTCTTCTAAACATGTCATCTTGTGTTTTGAATAAATATAGCAAATGACTCCAATGCTTCCTTAAGGCATTAAGGCAGCTGAGGTTTTGATGGGGGAATTGTGGCACTGATTGTTGAACTCATACTCTGTGTCAGAAGCTGGTATTGACCTCAACTGACAGGATGCAGAAAGCATTGTGGGAAGTGCTGGAGCTCAAACATGCTTTGGTGAAGCCCCTGGCATGTGGAGTTTTTCACTGAAATTGGAGAGAAATGGCTGGGGGTTTGTTCTGTTGCTGCTCTACACTTGCAGGAGTATGGATTTTGTCTTTTGCCATTTTGAGGGCCTTGTGGAAGCCTCCTGGCATTGTCAGGTAACTCATCCAGCTCTGGTATGGTGTTAGGTTTGAGCTGCTGTAGTGTTTTCTGATATCAATGGCAGAGATAGAGGATGATCTAAGCAAAGTGATTTTTGCTGTGGTTTTGAATGTGGAATGACAAAGTAAAAATAAGATTGTGAGTCTCTTAGCTGTTAAATAACTGACTTTTGTTCCTGACTTCAAAGAGGGATTGGCTGAGCAATCCACAAATGCTCATGGAATGATTGAAGTTGGAAAGTCCATTCTTGTCCAACCCCCAAATGTTAGGACTGAGCGCCTAGATTAAGAAGTGTCTGATTTTTATACAAGGACACAATCTATCTAGTTGGGTTTTTATTAGATCTAATAGTAACATAGCATGAGGAAGTCTTGCATTGTTACATTGTTACTATTGCTGTTCTGACCAATGTGGGAATTGCTCTACCTTCCTTTTCTTTGGTGATTCTTAAATTGATGATGTGATTAACTTAAATGCCTCATTTAAAACATTGCTGTTTTCAAGAAGTTTGACCTAGTAAATGGGAATGTAACCTTTGCTTTGAGAAAAGGCTGTATTTACCTGTCCCCCAAGTGGTTACTGAACAAAATAGAATCATAACCTCTGACAGATCTGATGTAATAGTCATTTCAGTAATCATTTCAATATAGCCAATTTCAAACCAACAAAGGAATCAGGGCCAAATAGTATTAATCTAAAAACTTAGATGAAGCAGCAGAATTAAGCCAGAGGCTATGCTGACTCAATAATATGATGACCTGTTACCTGAGAATGAGAACATAGAAATGCAATGTTAACTTTTTGGAAAAATTCCAGGAAGATCTGAGAAGCCACAAGCTTATATGGTGGACAAATTAATGGGTCAGGTTATTGTTGTAGTCTCTTACAGCTTTTAATAATAGTTGATGCCTTCATGAATATGATATGCTTTGGATAAGTCAACTTCTCATCAATTGAACCTGTGGATCTCCTTCCCAAAATATGCTTTTGATTACAACTTGCTAATATAGCTTCAAGGGAATTATTTGTTTCTCCACTTTTTTTTGGCTTGCAGCCAGGAAGGCCCTAGAAGCCTCTGAGTGTCTTTTGAAACTTTGTGATGCAGTTCTTGGATACAAAGGATCTGATGAAGAAATTTTTAGGTAATGTTGTTTGTGAAGATGTGTCAGAATGTATGAGCTGTGTTGCTGGAATTGAGCTGTGTGGAGCCTGTGTTGTGTGTCAGGACCAAGGAAAGGCTGCATAGGGCTTTGGCTTCCACTGGTAATCACATCAGGGAAGGGACTGCTTTTGAAAGATCTGCTAGGCCTGTGCAGAGTAGGGAGACAAACACAGAAAGGTTCTCTGTTCTTTGAGGTAGTGGAAGACCCTCTGGGAGCTCAGGTTCTTGAGGGAGAGTTTAATGAACAGGGTTTGCTGGCCAGCATGGTGGATAAATATATAACCTGAAAAATGTCCAGAGGGGTATTTTTTTTTTGGTGTTGGCTTATGTTTCTTATGGCATGTGAGCTTTATATTGAACCAGGCTCTAATGTGTTCATGTGGCTTTACTGTAGAGAGCTAAGAGCATTATATCCACTGCAGGATGATGGGTTTACTAGATGATGCTGCAGCAGCAGAGAGTTAGAACTGTGTGTACAGAACCTGACTGTGGTCTGACAGCCTGGGAGACATTGATATTTTAGTAACTCCAAGAAAGTGCACAACATGAAAGCCAAGGAGCTGGATTTCCATGGCTGTGGGAAACCACAACCTCTCCAGATGAGCTGGATGTGTTGGGCTAACAGGCTTCTTTCAAGAAGGCTGGAACAGATGAGCTGTTGTGTACTGTGTCAAGTAGCAGGATCTGACAGGGTTATGTCTGTAGAATGCAATGTTTGGTGCTGCAGAATTGATGTCCATACTGTTTGCATTTAAGGGATTTTTTTTTCCTTGCTGTTGAACTAATTCCAGACTGGCTGTGTAGACTCAATGCCTGTTTGTGTTGAAACATGCTGTTTGTGCTCTTGGTCTCACATCTTATGGTTCAGTTCTCTCCAAAAGGAATCCTGCTCATCCACTCCAGGACTGCTTCATGATATGCAGTCAGTAGGTACAATAAAGAGGTTTGCTTTACATATGCACTGCTGGGCTGCACCAAAAATATGAGGTAGCTGCATCTTTAAGAGTATAGTTTCTAGTAAATGGCTGACACTGAATTTTACCTCTTGATATTGCTCTGTAAGAAGAGGAATGAACACCACAACAAACTGTGTGGCTTTTATGGTGTTATCAAGTGTTACTGGAGATGGAAGAAAGTTCTCAGTAAGGTGTTTCTACATGGTCTGTTTTATGCAAGTGCATTTACTGATGGCATGCAATGCATACATCACCACAGTTCAAAAGTTGGGAATTTGTATGATATGTAAGTAAAGTTCTTGGATATAAATCAGAAGTTGTCAGTGTTGTTTTGTCTGGCCCTGCCATAGTTCGGGCTTTGAATAGGTTATTGTCCAGAGAAAAATCCACACTAAACTATTTTTTCCCGTAGAACTTCTGAGGAACTTTGAGTACATAGATTGGTCCCTTCAAGTGGGAAGAAACAGCTCCCCCTCATGTGTGTCTGTCCAAGGGCTCTTAAGCCCTCATCAAGAACAGCCTACCTGTACCCATGCATTCTGTCTTTCCAGGCAGGCAAGGTACACACAACTAGAACAAAGGAGGGAAATAAGGAGGGGTAGCCCAGAAACTCAGCAGTTTGTTCTTCCCAGTGACAAGCTGGATCGCTCTCCATAGACATATTTTGGTTGCTTTTCTAACACTTCAGACTGTTCTCCTCCCTGCTGCTTTTTAAGGTTAATGCACGTGGGTGCAGTGTTGCTAAAATCATGGAGTGTGCATTATCTGCAAATGTTGTAGCAAAAATCTAGGTTGGTGATAGTGGTTCAGTCTTCTAAGCTTTGAAAGTATTTGCTGAAGTGAGACAAAACTTCACTTGCATGTGATTATAATATCACTTTTTCACATGATTGTATCAAAACTATGAGCTGTAAGCTATTCTTGCTTATGTAACATTATTTTGTCTTGCATGACAAATAAGATATTCACTGTGACCTTCAAAAGTGTTGTGCTGTGAAGTGACATGGAGCCATGTAGCACCTTGGTGTCTCACTCATTTCTGACAAAGCAAAGTTGTTCAGGTAGTGATTAAACATCATGTCTAATGCTCTCAGCCTGTTTCGAGATTGCTTTCTACTTCTTGTTCAAAGTATATGTTAAGGAGATCTAAATTGGAAAGCATTAGATTTTAATGCACTGTCAATTGCAACATCAGAGTTCTCAGTTAGAAAGATGAAATGTTTCCATTTTCTTGCTCTGAGCTTTCAAAAACAATTAACTTCCATAATACACAACTGGGTGATAGTAGTAGCAGACCTTTATATGGACACTGAGGGTTTTTAGTAATTCCTGAAACTGTATTTCTTTTAAGCCCATAAATATACTGTCAGCATTAAGGCAGTAATAGTCCATTGCACTGGTTCAAACAAAAATAGAGTCAGAAAATCCTGTTTTGAAATGTAATGTCAGTTCATTCCATAAAAGTGATTGTGGTTTTTTTCTCAGTGTGTTACTGGGACACAATTCTGTATCCCTTTATGATTTAAAACTTCCTTTCTAAATCTGTTACATTTAAGTGATACATGGAACTGAGATTTTCAGCAGTTCTGGAAACTCTGCTTGTCCCAGAAGATGTGAATTGTTAAGGTTGTGTGAAATCATCATTGAGTTTATTCACTTGGATCCTATAGAACAAAGTGTTTCAATTTTGAGTCGTTTAATGGCTTGTAAGAGTCACCATAGAGAAGTGCTAATGGTAACTGCCACGTTTGTAACTGGGGATGGTTCAGGGTACAGGTTTCTGTGTGTTTTGTGATTTTTTAAAAATTGCTGAACTTACAGGTAAACTGCTGATAGATAATGATTTCTGTTCTGTAAGTGCCCTGCCCTTATCTTTTTGTTCGCTGTTGTTGCATATAAAAATGATTGAGACATCTAGACATGTAAAGCTTGTATTTTCCATAAAAATGGGGTTTCTGCATTGTTACCTATTGAATTTCTGCTTGGATGTTGTCCAAGAATTTTTTTCTCTTTCATTGTTGTCTCCTTTTTTCAAGACACAAAAATGCTTTGGAATCTACCAATTTAAGTAGTTTTCAAGACACTTGCTCTTAACTTTCCCTGACAATTCATTCATATAGTACTTTCCTGATTTCTTTCAGGTTGTCTTTTTCTTCTTCCTTGCTGTTTAGAAGGACATACAGCAACAAGAAATTACTGTGTTTGGGAACTCAGGGGAATTGACAGTATGCAAAGTGCAGTAAAAAGGATAAAACAAGCAGTCTTGCATTGGTTTGGTTTTGGTTTTGTTTTTCTGTCTGCAGCAGTAATATTGTTTCAGCTCTTTCTTTCTATGCTTCTTGCTTCACTAATTCTTTAAGGATGTATCCATAATAATTTGATCTTCAAATTGTAGAAATAATTTTTGGTTTTGTTTTTGTTTTTTTTCCAAGTAGTTCTGTGTTTGATCTGTAATTCATTGAAGGGATTGGCCAATTTCTTAGTGTAGAAGGATAGGTAACCTTTGGTGGCCTTTGGTGCTTACAAGAGGTTCTACGTTTTATGCTCATTTGGAATTCATCTTCCTTCCTCAAGTTCTAAGTATGTGCCCATGTTGGTATCTGAAGCAGCTACATAATTGATCTAACATGGAATTTTGTAAACAGCTTCCCAGTGGGCCTTTTACTACTTGACTGCTGTGGATTGTAGTCATCATATTTGTCTGTAAAGCTGTGTAAAAAAAAATCTTAGAGGCAGCCTGGATTTCATTCTGTTGAATGATAAAGCTTTTATGTTTCATCTAGAGTCATTTTACAATTAAGATTAACATGGCTTTCTAATCAGATCTAGAGAAAACCATAGCTTTAAGGGAGATATTTGGAGGTATCTACGGTGCTATTTTAACTTTAAGTATGTGGTAAAAGTTAAAAAATAAAATGAGAATTCAGCATGTAAAGATGTTTCTTAATTGGTTTGGTGCTTCTTGTGCTCTCAGCAGAGCCGGTAACAAAGAGTCTGTGGTGCTGTTGTGCAACTGAGCCAGTAAGAATGAGAGTATAAGTGATAACAAAGGGGGATTTTTTGTCTCTAAGAATGGGTCTGATAGACATTAATTTCCTCCTTTTATTCATTTTAATATCTGAAATGTTTTGGTTTTCCATGGACTCTTAGTGGGCTAACAAAAATCGTGCAGCATATGAAAATCTGCAGTTTTGCTTTTGATTTGCTTCTTAGTCTTTGTGCTTTTGCTTAGCTAAATACTGTGCAGGTTAGAAGTTTGCTTCTCTTTTTTTTTTTTTCCTTGCAGTTGGGTTTCCCTAAATTATGAGGAGATTTGGGGTTTCTGGGTTTCTTTTGCTTATTGTTTGTATGACAATGTTTGTATGTCTGGTTTGGATGTTATAACTCTGTATAAAAGTGATTTGTAAACAGTCTCATGTATGTGGCAATGTTGTACACGTGGTGTATGTTACAGTTATGCAAAATGTTTGTGGTTTAAAGCAGGATTGTGTATTCCTGGGCTCTCATCTGAGGGTTTGCTTAAGTGCAGGTTTCTTAAATGACCTGGTTGCAGGCCTTGCAAACTGTTCTGATGTCAAATGAGCAGTGGGATGAGAAGTGAAGAAGGTTCCTATGCAGTCTCTGATAGATCTGAAATTCATCCTTATCTGGAAAATTTGTGGAGGAAACCAGATGATGCATAGGAGCTGTTGAAATAAAGTCACTCAGCAATCCTTTTATGACTGAAGAGAGAAGGAAGAACTAGAAGGGTCTTGCCACATGGGCTGTAATTATGAAATGCTGCTGTCTCCAATTCTGTAAAGTACTTTCACTTGTTGAAGGAAGCATTCAGTGCTGATGAGGACATGAGAAAGCTGTGAAGTAGCCTTATTGCACTGATTTGGGTTGAACAGCTTCTCCTTTAAGGGACAGTGATTGTTTTTACCTACCCCTAAAACTATTACAAATGATTTTTTTAGTGTGATTGATCAATGCTTTATTGAATTTTATTTATTTATTTAGCCTAAATTGGTTTGATCAAATTGATCAGTTTTAATTCAGTTTTATCAAACTGTTTTAGGCTAGCTTTTATATTCAGTAATCACCATTTCAAATTCAGTGATTTCTCTAGTGTTCTTCTATGGGATATAAATGCTGTGATGGGACAGTAAAAGAGTTTATATGCCATTTAACTTTGTGACAGTTGAAGTCATATTATGAGTTGCTTTACTGGATGTTGTGTCTAACAGTGGCTGCTAAAACGTTAGAATACAAAAAAAGTCTGTAAAATTTAATCCTATATGGAAGCCTCTTCCCATTTTCTGTTAAGATTTATTAAAAATATTATTCAATTCATGCATTTCTTTCAGTTGATTAAAAGCTTGAAATAAATGTGTTTTCCAGTCTGAGTCTACCTATCTATTGAATAAAAAGTATTTCTTCTGTCATGTTGTAACTCGTGTGGCTTGCAGTTTCTGTTCTACTTCAGAATTTTCTATTTCTATTTTAGTAGCCTTTCCACACTCCAAGCTAAGCCAGCAATATTCAAAACAAAGCAATAAATTCAAACGTTGGCTTGTGTCTACTGAGAACAGAGCTTTCATGGTTGAAATGCAGATTGAGGGGATCAGCCAGTCAGTTGTTTTTTTGCAGTTTACAATGGTGAAAGAACAAACTTCTTCTGTACATAAGTTGTGTACTGTATTTGAAAATTGACTGTAGCTGATTTAGATTCATTCTCACTCACATAGTGCAGAGTTCCCATGCTGGAGTGCACCATTAGTCCATTTAGTAAATATTTTTTGTCTTTATGTTTTCTGGTCGAGTAATACTAGGTCCTTAATTAGAAAACAGTTGTGTGAGTTTTTAGTTTTGTTTTAAAGGAAGTAAAAATGAAACTAGTTGTCTGCTGGAGAGATAGAGACTTAACCTAGCAATGAGTAACTGACTTAAGAATCTCATCAATCATGATGAGTTTGGCCTTTCATACACTTACACTTCCCTCTCTTACCTACAAACAGATATGGTCTGTAGACGACTCAATTTTCTGGAGGAGGTGCAGACCTCTGTTCAGTGAACTTAGATTAAAGGACAAGAGCTGTTGTATCAGTTAAAAATGATGTGATTTTTAATGCACTTGAGAGTACTGAGCACGCTTGCCTTGTCTGGGTTGCAGATGTTTAATAATAGTCTGGAATTGTCTTGAGCAACGCATCCTGATGGCTGTGAGGGGCTGTTTCCATTCCATGGTCTTCTTGGTCTCCAGTTAGGGCTCCCCTCCATGTCATCCATAAGCTGCTTGGATACCTTCAAGGAATGCTGAATGCTGTCAATGTGCTTTCTGGTTTCTACTCTTGTTTCTTATTATTTATGCACTTCTGTATTATCCTTGCACTTCTTTCTTTAATAAAAGCAATAAAGCCAGTGGCAATAGATGGTGTCACTGGGGAGCACATGTGAACCTAACCACATTTTGCAGTCCATTTGCCCCCTGCACCTTTCAGCTGCCACAGTTTTTGATTAACAATGCTCAAAGGTGCATTCCTGGTGGTACCTTTCAGTCTGGTGCTGTACAGTGGATTTGTAGAACTGTCAGCAATGTGTCTTGGATCACTTAGTGATTTATAATAGCCAGCTGCAAGCTCTGCTCTGTTTAGGAAAGGTGTAGTTTAAAGCAACACTCTTACACTAAATCTTCTCTCTCACTTTTTTGCTAGATCACTTGGTTTGGTATTCCCTTGCTTGTGTCTGGTACCTACCCAAAACATTTGGTGTCACTGCATGCTTGACTCTTCAGGTTGTCTTTGAAAATGCTGAATGAAGCCAGTCCCAGCACCAATCCCCCAGCAGGAGACCTTTCAGCTGCCTCTTCTCTGCCCTCAAGACTGGCCAATAGACCTTGCTTTTTGTATCCTGTTCATTAATTTTCTATTTGTAAGACTTTTCCTCCCATCTTGTGTTAAGTTAGTCACTTTAATAGCCTTTGGTGTGGAATCTTGTCAAAAGCTTTTTCACAATTGTTGGGTCCCTGGTGGCATTTTCTTTGCAGCACTGACTTATCTTCCTCACCTACAGGTGTGCAGTTTTTATATAAATTACTTTCAGCAGTCTCAGGTGATGGCCATGGTCCTGAATTATTAGCATCTAGTTTGTTTGGGGTAATATGTCTAATATATATTTCAGGATGAATTAGCTTCTCTTGACCTGCAAATAATGTGTTGGTGTGGGAATCTCTTTAACCTCTCCAACAGGGAAGATTCATTAAGTGAATTATTAAATTACTTGGCTGTAATTTTGTTTCTGAATGAAACTTTTCATAGTTTTGTCATCACGCAGTTTCTAACATCTTGGTTTTGATTACGTCTGAAGAAATAAAAGGATTTTGAAAATCAAATAAATTGCCACTCTAATTTGCTTGGGCAAATACAAAAGTCCTCAGTAACATGCTGGAAAGAAGTAGACAACACATTTTTTTAGCTATGCATTCCATGGATTCTAATGGAACTGGCTCAAATATCTCCCATGTTGCTGTTGTGGTTATTTATCAGTAGAAGGAAGAAGAGCTGCTGTTATGCCATTTTTTCCTGTTTGATTAGCTGCTGCACATGAATGGTTGAGCACATTTTCATAGGAACCCAGGTTTTTAACTGGCATATCCATAGGGAGTTCAGGAATGTATCATCTGCTTCTGGTCACTTTGCTTTGGTTACTGGCCTCAACTCTGTAACATCTCAGTGATGGACAGTAGTTCTCTTTTCAGGCAGTAGGATAGAGGGTTTGGGCTTGTATTACTACATGAGTTAAGACTTAAGCAGAGTTGGTTTGTGTCCTGTCATCCCTCCTTCTCCTTCCTTTTTGACTTATGGTTCCTTGATACTATAGTGGATCAGTGGATTTATTAATTCTGCAGAAAATTTTTACTGTGATGTACTTAAGTATATTGTTTTGGAAACAACAAGGTTATTTTAATCCAGTTATTGTAATTTTGAAGGTACCACTTACTCGCTGTGTCTTTGCTTATTCCTGCTGGTTTAGGCAAGATTTTGGTATTGCATTGTTTGTTGTATAAATCACAGTGAAAACTTCCATTTTGTGTTTTCTATGGGATATTGGCATTTTGAGGAGAAACATGAGCGTTTTATGAAATACCCTAATTTCCAGAAGTTTTTAAAAGGTAGAGACTTGCTGAAATAACTTTTGCAGCAGGGAAATTGTTTGAAATAGTGGAGCTTTAATTGAACATACTAAAGCTAAAAGTTGTATCAGATAAAGGGTATTGAATTTCAAGGTTTTAGTACGGTTCTTTATTGTATAATCAATTTTCTTTTTCTTCTAAATAGAGTTGATCTGTTTATTGTTCAGGGACATAATGAAGTTGTAGTTCTAGGTCCTATTTAAAGGAATTAAACCCTGTCTCTAATGCTGTGTGTTGCTTCCATGCTGTGCATGCACCTTGACTGTCACTGAGAGATGAGAATTTTGGGCAGACTGTGCTGTTTGCCAGCATCTGCATGTCTGATGTGGTACATTGAGAAGTCAAGTTTGAGAACACAAAGAAACAGTACCTAGAAAAAAATGTGGGATAATGAAAGATGAAATCAGACTGTTTTCTGGGAAGAGTTGTTTTGTAGGTACAATGTACTGGATGCAGAGTTCAGGTGGAGAGTTTTGTAGCAGAGATGTTGATAGTAAATAATTCCTGTTTTGAGTTCCATTTGGGATTGTCTCTTTAAGGTTGCAGTTTGTCTTAGTGTGACAGCAAATTGCAATGTATAGTTAGCTTTATCTTTGATTTTTAGGTAAAACTGTAATATTTAATTCTCTCAGTCTCTGAAGATGTATGTTTGAGTGGACTGTATTTACATCCAAAATGTTTAGGTAATACTATATTCTCCAATAAAATGGAGAATAAAATTTATTTATCCAATTTATTATCCAATAAATTTTATTCTTCAATAAAAAGTGATGGAGAGAAATGCATTTGAATTAAAAATCGTGCCTTAACAATAAAGAACTTTAATCTCGATATTATATTTCCTATTTTAAATTGTTCTGTTTTAAAGTTTTCAGTACAAAACATTTCTTGGCATTTGTTTTGTAATATCTGAAGTCTAAAAAATAAATTAGGACACCTGTTTAAAAAGTACTTTTGCTTAGGTTACCATTTTGCATTGCAGAATGTTGATTTCCCTTGTAAATGTGTTTGTATAAATAAACACTGCTTAACATTGAATATTAATATCCATGTTTTCTTTCTAAGAAACATTCTTTCGTCTTCTGTATGTTTGGCTTCCTCAAAGTTCAGATTTTTAACACAAAAATATTTTTTTGTAAAAGAAAATATGACTGGTATTTGGACAACTGTTAACAAGGGCATATCTTCTTAAATTTCTGACCTAAAGGAAGCAGAAGGCTGTAAAATGTGAGTGTCTTCACTCCTTGCTGCATTCCTGTAGCTTCTGGGGTCTTTTCTAACAGATTAACTCAAAGACACTGTCATTGAATTAATGGTATCCCATTATTATCAGGGTATTGGTTATCCTGTCTGCTGTCATGAGATATGAGAGCCTTACATGACAGCTGGTTAGACGTGATTGGATTGATACTATGGCCAGGAAAGACAATACTGGACCTGGTTGCTTTCTGAAATTGATTTCTCAGTCAAGATAGAATTGTATCTTGATCAAGTATTCAATATTTTGCAATTCAGCTAAGACAAATATACAAACTATTTCCCATTGCAGCTGCAAGTGTAGAACTTGCTGTTGTCATACAGCCAAACCCCCGCCCCGCCCCCCCTTACACCAGGCTTGCTGTGTAGTCTGAGTGTTTGGCAGCAAGCCTGAAAGGAGTATGTGTATTGTAGTCATTGCCGTGCTTCATCTGAGTATCAGATTCACAGAATAATTTAGCAAGTTAATCCAGGGAAATTTCTGATTGGTCAGTCTTGCTAACTGCCTAACTGGCTTGAGGTGTTCTGTATTAAATTTTTAAGATAAATATCTAATTGGTGATTTGAGCAAGAATTATTGCATGTGCTCTGGTATAACTGTTCTAAAATTATGTTTCTTTTCAAGCACCAGGAAAAGTGCTGCAGTTTCTAATATAGCCCAGGGAAAGGAGCTAATCTTCAAGAGATTCATTGCTGATCTTCTGATGACATTTTCAAGTTGCATCTTGCTTATTATGTTGTCCTTTCTGTTTAAGTTGGACCTTGGTGGTTTTATTTGGGTAAAGTATGAATGCCTACTCCATTTTCTGACAAAGCCTGGTTCAGATGATATTTTGGATGAGTTGAGCTTCAGTTTCTAGGCCACAGCCTTTCTTCTAGAGTCCCAGTTATATCCCATCTTGACAGAGAAGAGCAAAGCCAGGTTTTCTTCTGGTTACCACTAAGATAACACCTGTGGCCTGAAAAAGGAAGATGATGCTGTCTTGTAGACTTCCTGCATGTTTTGTTGTAGTTGAGCTCAATTATATTCATTACCCAGAGAAGATGCAAACAAAACCTCAAAATGACCTACACTGATAATTTTTTGTTTCTTCAGTCTCTTAATTTCTCTCTAGACTTCATAACAGATCTGCCTACAAGGACTTCGTTTTCTAGACTGATATTTGGCAACAGCTTTACAGTTTTTGCTGCCATTGGCTTGCTGAACTTCTGGTGGTTTTGTTGATGTTGTTGCTGTTGTTTTTTTCCTTTTTTGCATCCTTTTCCCCCCAAATGGAATCCCTTTCTTCAAACTGTTAGTCCTAGAATAATGAGGAAGTACAAGACAGTTAAGTAAATGGTTTCTTGTTATTTGGTGTGCCTAAAGCTTTATTTTTCACCCAGCCAGTACCAAGTGTTTCTTTAACGAGGACAGTGTCCGAGGTCCCTTGTGGCCGCAGCAGAGAACTGCTGTGCTGGTTGTGATGCTCAGTAGTGTTACAGCTTTGTAGGTACATCCTAGGAACCTCCTGCCATGCAGTTCTGGAGCTGAGAATTGTTCTCTATTCTTTGATGGCATTTTCAATGGCTTCTGTGTTAGTTGTGTTTTGGTTTTCTTTTTGCTCTAATTTTTAGAGGCTGCAAGAATGAACAGTCTGACAGTTCTCTCTGTTCTGCTTGAGTTATACTGTGCTTTGTCTTCTGAGTTCCTTTTCATTTTTTTTACATGTCCTCTTATTAAGAATTCAAGTTATCAATCAGGGATACTTTACAGGGATATCTGTAACTTTTAAAGCACCCTTTCTCTGGTTACTTTTTCTTATCAATGTATTTGATTCTTCAGAGATATATCTGTAATCAGTTCAAACTACACATAATCATGTTTGGGAGAAAAAACTAAGGGTTTTTAAATTTCTTTTTAATCTCCAATGTCTTCTGTTTGTCACTCCTAATCTTTGAGGTCATCTTTTCTCTTTATTGTGTGGTTGGTTGATTTGTTTTTAAATGTATTCCTGCTGCCATCAGATTTTACTGTGGCTTTCACTGCTCATCATAAATTCAGTCTGCCCTTTCAGCTTGGGAGCTGAAGTGGTTGCATGCACCCTGGTTAACTTACATTTCAATTACTTCAGGAACACCCTCTTTGTCTAATCTCCATACTTTCTGTAACTAAAATGACTGTCTAAAATTGCTTTTGGCTTTTCAGTTGGACTTGGAGATGAATTGCCAAGCAACAGGCACTTAGTGTTGCCTTGATATTAAAGCTACACGTGGCTTTAGGCTGCATGTTACAGTTGCCCTGTATATTCCCATTTTTTTAATACTGCCATTTTTTAAAATCCTCACATAGTTTGGCATGGTTGGTGGTGCTTTTTTTTATTTATTTGTTTTTTGTCTTTGCCAGTTCACTGATTGCTGTTGAATTTTTAGTCTCATTCATGTAATTCCTGAAGATCCATTTTTAGTTCTGCCTGCCAGTATCAGTTCTATCCCTCCTTTGCCAACATTGTAGAAGAAATAATTGTCCTAAGTTTCCCAATAGATAATTTTATTATTTGTGGCTTTTAAAAGTCATTTGCAAATAAATACTTGATTTGTTCTGAATTTCAATATGTAGGTGCTGTATCAGTTATTATTTTGCAGGAGGATTTTTTATGACTGGTTTGAAAATTCCTGGTCTAGAAACTAAAGGTCTTTGGATGAGCAGGTTGGGTGCCAGGGACAGAAGTCCCATCTTTCAGACTAACCTCTTCCAGCTGGAAGGTTTGACTGTCTGGAGGTTGCTTTTTAAATGGCAAAGTTTTAGTAGACTGCTTTGTGTGAGCCTTCTTTGCAGCAGAGCTCGCTCTGCTCAGTTAGATGTTGGTAAGTGGCCACCCAGTACTTACACAGATCATGTTGAATCTGTGGTTTGGTGGACAGAGGATTTGATAGAAGGAGATCAATAGTTCTTTCTTTACCAATGAAGTAAGAATAAGGCATAGAATACATGTGCTATTAAAACTATTTGGGTGTTTTTTCCCTGTTCATTTTAATTTGATAACTATTCCTTTTTCTGTTTTTAAATTTCTGTAACAGAAGTTGAATTCCTAAGCTCCATTGCATGTACTGGTCACTGTTCTGTCTGATAGGACAACACCAAGAAGTCTTTGTACTTTATCTTCTGCTATGGGCAAAATACCCAATTGGAATAATTTCTGAAAGGAAAATGTAGTGAAGTAAGATTGTGTGCATGCAGGAGCACAGAGAAGCTCTCAGTGTGTGACACTGGATGTGTGCTGGGAGGTTTATTTTGGTGGCATTCCTGGTCATGTTGGAGACCTTATGGGCTTGCTGTAACTCAAAGCACTTTATGTGGGAGTGATGGGCAACCATGGGAGTAGTTGTACCATAAAGTCACTGAGGGGTTGAAATTGAAATAATCAAATCAAGGTCTTCCAGCCTGGCTCCATTCTGCTGTTACTTTGTTAGTTCTTTTTCCTATTTATTTGACCTAGACAAACCCTCCCAGTTTTTTGGTGTGTTGTGTGCTTGTTTCCCAGTAGATCACTTGTGACTGTAGAGCATTAAGGCTTCTCCTGACATAACAAATGCCCACAGTTGATTACAGCTGTGGAGCACAAAGAGACTGACATAGCTGCATACTTGCTGCATTAGACACTGCTGGAGAGATGAGCTGCTGTTTCACTCTTTCTTTTGAGATACTGCCAATAGGCAACACAAAGTCTGAGGAGACATTTGTGCTGTTCCTTCTAATTATGTTATTAAATTCTTCCTAATTGCCAAATTAAATATTTTTAAACTGTTAAGCATTACGTATATTAGTCCTTTTAAATAAATAAATTCTTTTGTTGTGATGCCTTTGTTCTTCTAAATCTGGTGTCAGGGAATATGGATGTAGATTTTTATTCTGTGCAATTTGAAGTAAAAATAAAGCTTACGAAAAGAGATTTGAGACCATTGTTGAATTTATTGTGTGAAGCACTGTAGTGCTCTGGAGTAGATATACCAGAACTTCAGTGAAAAGAACCATAAAGATTTTCAGTATTCAGTAATTATATTTATCTCTCTACCGTACTGATCATTTAATCTGATGATTGAGATTTTACATTTTTAAGTTCAGTTTGGGTTTCTTGCCACTTGATGGCAGTGAAGGAGCTAGTGTTGCCGGGCAAAGGTTCAGGGCAAGAACCCATTATGAATAACAAAAGAGGAGGTACAAAGGAAGCCTCTGACATTTAATATTGTTCACATTTCTAGGTGATATTACATATACCACAAATGACAGTAGATGGAGAAAAGCCTCTAGATGGAGCTTCAGTGCTTTCAGTGGGGGAGAGATTTTTATACTCAATGGTTTCCTCCTATTTATAATAATTGTTTCTAACAACAACTTTCCCATTTAGACCTGGAATGATACCAGACATTATCAATAAGTAATGTCATTGCTTCTGCTATTATAAGCATACTACTTGAAGAACATGCAATTCTGGCATTTTTCTCACACCTTCTATTCAAATCCTACAACCTCTCAAGATTCTTAGGAATTCTCAGGTATTGTTAGAAATGCGTGTTGTAGATTAAGGATCAACATAATTATTCAAGATTTTGTAAAAAGAAGATAGTTGGATTTCACTGGTCACCAAAAAGAGAAACTTGAATAATACTGTTCACTGGAAAGTGCCCCACAATATTTACTGCTGTGCATGGTCTGGTCCTATTGAAGAAGTGTTTGTTGTAACATTAAATATTACAATGCACGGATGTGTGTTTGAGGAGCTTTATTAGTGAAGGTTCTTTTGCACTTCCTACACCCATGTACACCTCTTGCCAAGCTGGTATGGGGAAATGAACCATATAATGGCCCTGCTGTAGTAATTGGCTCCACATGGGTGGACTCTAGTGCACAGACAAAACCTTATTTGAAGTAATTGGTGCTTTGTGTAGGTACAAGGGTCTGTACATGCAGATTTATTTTGGATCCTGGGTCAAACCTTGGCATTAGTAAAGGTTTCAATTTCATGCAGTGTCTTTGACGTGTAAGTGATTTTGAATGAATATCAAAAACATCCATGCAGATGCAACTTGATTGAACTTTTTTGTTAAAATACACACAGCTAATATTTTGCAGTTATATTTTTGTTTGGATGCTAAATAAAGAGCTTGGTTTGTTAAGTTTTCCATGTGTGCAGCCTGTTACTAATTTTAAGAGAATGTCAAAAAGCAAACTCTGAATTTGCATAATTATGGAATGTTTTAATCATTATCAGCATTATTCTAGTTCCATAATAGTACTATATAAACTCACAGTTGAAAATAAGTTAAAATTGCCAGAGCTATCAAATATTTATTTTGGTTTCACATGCCATTCTTATTTTTAAAAAGCTTTAAAGCACATTATTCCTGGTAATTAGTATTATTCCTCATATTAGTGTTAGCAATTGGAATTGATGGATTGCTGTGCTGGTTTAATGTAATGGCAGCCAGGGCATACTTATTGGGAAAAATTCAAGTTTATCTTATCAAATAAATATCAAATACAAATTCTGTCTACTGCTACAAAGAAAAGGTTAGAAGATAGAGTTAAAGATAGTGCAGTATTTAGAATGATGGTTTTAGTCAGGGGAGACTCATTTGCTGGAAATGCCCTGTGAGACTGTAGCATTTCATCTCTGGCATTAGTTTGTTGTGTGGCACAAAACAGTATTGAAATAGGTTTCTTGTTTTTCAGGAAGATTTGTTAGAAAACAATGTAATTTTACTTCATTGCATGGTATGGCTGCATTTATTTAATGCCACTGAAAAATCTTAGCTACAGTGGTGCAATAATTTTATGATTAAGTGGTGCAAGCTTTTCTAGCTGCTGCTGTTCAGTTTAAGGGAATCTAAAATTTGAAAGATACAAGAAAATTATGGCAGGATTTGGAGCATGAAATCTGTTTTAAGAAGTTAATGTTAATCTTACTGTGTTTTGCTTGCCAGGATGAACAGCATAAATGCAAAAAATCAGATATGGGAAGAATACATCTATTTGTGCAAAATAAATTTTATTTTTCTAGGTGATTGTTAAGAATTTTAGCAAATGCAACTTAAAAAAAAATTGTGATTTGTTTGTTTGGTTGTTTTTTTTTTTATCCTAGAGATAAACTTACCTAGCTGGTGGGCAGCTTATTCGGGGGTACATGTTATATGACTGCACCCAATTGTTAAATATTGTGTGGGAGAAATCACATTTTATAAAAGGGGGAAAAAAGGCTGTGAGTATAATGCAACTCTCATACTTCCTAGAGGGTAACTAGTTTGTGCTAAATAGTTTCTATATTAATCAGTGCAGTGGTAGCAATTCCCCAGAAGCAATGTGTTACTTTTGTTTCTCCTTATCTGGTAAAGAGTTGCAGATAATAGTAAAGGTCTCAATTTCCAGGTTTTATCTGTCTGGAAGTCAGCAAATTCATATTGATCTTTTAAAAATCCTCTGGCCTTTTTCTTTTACAGTGCTAACACTTGGGATAATTTTTGCCCTGAAACTGTCTCTTAGTTATATCTTTATATTAACTTTATCATTAAAACTTTGAGGTTTGTTGATGGCATTTTTATTTATCCTTGACTGCTGAGCAAATCCCAAATGGTCACTTCCTGTGTGGGCAGAAGGAACAAGTCAGTTCATGGAAAAGACATAAAATTGAACAAATTACCAACCAATATATGGAGTTAATATCCTTGAATATTTCTGTGTTTACTCTGCTGTGTATTTTGAACAAAGAATTAATTCCCTTATGTAGGCAATACTTTACTTCATAATTTGTAAATAAAAATGCCTTACCAAAACTGAAGACTATTGTGGAGTTCATTTTCACATTTACTTGCTTTTTAATAGTGATAGAGGAGATTCACTATGCAAAGCTACTGAATTACTGAAAATAATCAGAAGTTTCCCTTCAATGAGGAGACCTTCTAAACAATTCTATTTTACTTTGTTATAATTGTAGAATAATAGAAAAAAACCTGATAAAACTGATTATAGAAAACTGTGTAATGATTAGCATTTCTTGTTGAAGCGTTTAGTGAGAACAGAATAAATATGAGGAATTTAAAATTGCTCACAGAATTAACTGTTCATGTTTTATTTTGCCATAAGGGAGCTTTTCAGAATTTGAACTTCTGTTGCGACTTATTTATGCAGGGAACAGCAAGTTTTTTGTTTGTGTGCCCTTATTCAATACTCACTTATATTTCAGACCCAGATAAAGATTTCTGTAGACTCATTTCATAAAGAAAGCAACATTTTTCAGTTTATAGATGTGAGTCTGACTGGAGATCTGTAAATATTATTGAATTAAAGCTTAGCATGCCTGTCAGTTTGAGAGCATAATTCCATCAGTATTTAGGCAGCATTTGACTCCCCTGTAAGTACATGCATGAGTCTTAGGATTCCTGAAAACCTGTGTAGTTGGAATTTCAGTATTTAAAACAATGTTGGTTTAATCGCATGCAAATTTTGTTTGCCCCATGTGGGAATAGTATGGTTCTATATTTTGAGTTATTCTTTTATATAGTGCAGGAAAACTACATAAAATATAAAATACATGAAATATTGTTTCAAAAATATGACTGCAATACTTAAGAGTCTTGGAGCTTTTTCAAGGAAAGGCTTGGATTAGTCATGTTTATTCAGCTTAATGGAATTTGTCTATATAAAGCTTTTCAACTCTGAGTCAAATGTTTTACATTTAATGTGATAAGTTGAGATAGAAGCAATGTAAAGTATTGCAAGTATGTCTTCTATTGATAAATGCTGACAATGCTATTCACATAAGTGAAACGGTTCTGGATTATTTATAACTTCTGAAAATGTGCCTCATAAATTACATTTCAATAAGATTCCAAATAATTTGGTTAAAAATTGTTGCAGTTATTTGTGATGCAAAAGGAGACATCTCCATTTGTTTTTCTGGGGTACTCTCTCATACAGGGAATTTCTGCTGAATTATTAAGGAAGAACTTCGTTGTACCATAAGAAAATTAGTAATTAAAACACTACCACTTTCTCATGTGGCTGCCATTATTTTTAGAATCTCATTACTTTCATTTTACTTGAGAGATTTTGCAAGGTGCTGGGTCTTGGGCTGCTTTGTCATAGGTGATAATACATAAGCCTTGCAGAAAGTGCTTGGGAAATACTTCTGGGTCTTTCGAGACAAAAAGTACATTTTCCTCTGAGAGAATCATCAGCTGCATGGACACTGTGTTTCAGACCTGTCTGTCTACACCTAGGCTCATCTGCTTCAAATACATGCAGTTCCCTTTCCCTTTCCCCTTGCTTTACTGATTTCTCCAAGCCCTTCTATAATGATATTCTGGTTTTTAGTTCTGTGCCGACACCAGTAGTACTGCACATCTCACAGAAACGTTACACTTCTAAGGAAGAATCCATTTTATGTTCTATTTGTGTTAAAGTCTGTAATCTGAAAGAGGCAAGTTGTTAACTAGTCAGATTGTTCTGCAATTTAGTGGAGCCTGTTAGAATCAAAATGATGGTTCAGAGAGCTGGGGTTTGTTTAAAGGGAGGGGGCAAAACACTGCTTGTGAGTTAGTATTATAAAGCAGGTCTGCATTGGTTATGCAAATTTTTTTTCCCCCTTTCCAAATCTGCTTGTTTCTCTCTTTTTGTACAGCAGCCATGTACCTTAATATCACTTTTAAAAGACTAGGAACAAATTTCTGGGGCTGCATACTCTAAAATTAGGGAATGTCAGTTTTCAGAATGTCTCAAATCTTAATTTGGTTTCTTTGTGCTTGTTCATTGTGATGATTTTTAATTCACTACATTATATTCTACAGGGTCTTTACTTATTCAGGCTCAGGGAGAGATCTGGCCCCAGTGCAGCTTCAGGCTTATGTATTGAAAGAGACTGTTGTCTGTAAAAACTGTTTAACCTGTAGATGTTGAGGGTATGTAGAGAGTGGGGGAGAAGATTGTGGGGGGCAGGGGGAAATGGTTTTATGGGTAAGCTAGTCAGACGAAAAGTGCCCTTGAGGATTGAATTCTGTTCCTCTCTCTGCCACAGAATTCCTGTGTGATGCTCGGCAAGTCGTTTAAACGAAACTTTTCCCAAGTGGTGACTAATTGATTTGAGTGCTCTGCAATTCTGGTTGCATAATTTGAGGTACTAGGGCCTTATATGCAGAAATGCTGAGGGTTTGCAGCTGCAGCTGAAGTCGATTAAAGTCTGTGCCCTGAATGTATGAAATGTTGTTTGATACTGAGCACTTGGAAAAATTGTATCTGAGATAAAATTAGCACCTGAGATTACTGAGGATTTTACCTTAAACTGTGCCTCATTTTATGATCTATTAAAAAAGGCAAGTAATGTCCACTTGTCTCTTAAGATACTACAATGGTGAATAATATTGATGAACTCTTGATGCCATCAAGATGGGCTTCAAAACAAATAACCACAGCCTCCAAACGTGTTTGAACAGCATGCAGCTACGAGCACATGAGGCTGCACATGAATAAATTCGTGGAGAAAAATCCTGAATAGCTGCTGGCTGGGTAAGCAGTCATCTTCTGTGTGTGGCATAAAGACAGGGTGGCAGCAGTAACCATGATAGATTGTAGTTCCTTTTCAGGGAATCTCTGAGTTCTTCCCAAATCCCCTTTACTTGTTCAGAATATTCATTATTGTTTGTAGCATGTATTATCTTTATCATATTTCTGTTATCTCCTGATTTTTTAACTGTAAGTTTACATTTTAGATGGAATTAAAATCAAATGAACCTCTTATCTTTTGGCAATCTCATTATTTTTTAACCATACCTTCTGTTGGTACTTAAAAAGTTTCACCCTTTCTCTTGATTCAAAGAACAAAAATAGAGCTTGAGCAAATATTTTTATCCTTTAGGTCTGTTTGCTCTTTGTTGACATTGCCACAGGGTATTCAGCCTCCACTGCTGGCATCTGCTTAAAGTTGGCTCAGGGTTTGTGTGGTACTAATTGGAAGAGGGGAGCTAGGCAAGGAAACATTCATTTTAGTCCTTTCTTCTGCTTCCTGGTTTCTTCACTCTGAAGTGATATTTGTTATGTTGTCCAGTGGTACTTACTGGGACAGATTTTTTCAGAGCTAGTCTTGCACTCTTTCTGCCACCACTGTTTTGTGTTTTTCTTCCTTCCAAAAAAGACAAGAGAAGAAGGAATTATATCTGATGGGAAAAAGCTCTCATGGATTAGATTCCATGGCTGGGATTATAACCCAGAGAGAAATGCAGTTTTGGCATGTTGTTGTTATGTGCAGGCTTGTCAGTAACAGAATGCTTATTTCCATGTAGTACTTGCAGTCCTTTCTTCTCCCCCTGTGTGAAAAGTTACCTACTAATAATATTTTTGCTTGTATGTTGACTTTTCTTTTAGTCTTGACTTCGTAACTTGAAAATTTGGATGAGAACCCATGTTAAGATTTATCCTTGCTTCATTTCAGTTTTATCTTATGCATTTGAAATATTCTACATTTGCCAGTGTTTCTACTTGAGGCAGCAGGACCACAGTTTTATCTCCCAACTTTCACTGTTATCTTTGATGCTGATAATCCTGTAATCCCACGTTGAGAGGCAAGTAATGAATTGGTAGTAGCCACTATCTTCTGCAGTCAGTTGGCTGAAACAGATTTCTGGTAGCACAGTTAATGGGATGTAACCTGTGCCAAGTTTTTATTGCTGCTCACTCAACTGCTGATTCTTCTTTTCCACAGGCATAGAAAAAGGCATACTTTTTCTCTTTATTTTGGGTTTTGCCTTTTGCAGTGCTTGTCTTGCTACCAGCTCTGCTCACCCAACTTTGTAGGTCCTGCAGTTGGCTATTGCTCTCTTTTCTGCTCTGTAATCCTTCCAGACTGAGGTACCCTGAAATACAGGTGTCAGAAGAAAATTCCTTTTATCTGTTACTTCTGCTTATGATGGTAGGGAAATTAAAATGGAAATGGAGGGAGCAAAAGATTTCTTTAGTAGTTCAGTTTCAACTCTGCTTTTATGACTTGAGGACAGGTCTCTGTGAGTGGACGACACATGATGGGAGGCAAATACAATCCATACAACTGTGATTCCATACCTGTGAATATCAGTGGCTGAAAAACTGACCTTGCATTATCTCCTTTACTTGTTTTTCTCTTAGGAACAGGGAGCATTTCCCAATCTGTTTCAGTCATGATTTTTTGAGGAAGGGCTATTGCTGTGCCTTTCTCAGTGCTCTGAGGGTGGTGAGGAACTGTCTAGCTCACCAGCACAAAAGGCCTGTTTTTGCTGAATTATTTTTTATGTATAAGGAGAGAAGCAGGCACATATATGTGGTTGGTACCCACTGCCTTTTGTAGTGGTGAGGCTGTTGGGTGTTGCACTCAGCTGGCTGAAGAATGCTTGAAGTACATCAGAAGTGTTTCCTTCATGCTCGTCTTCTCTGCTTCCCTTCCCCGTGCAGATCTGTGCTCTGGCTCTTGTCTTGTCTGTGTTTCAGTGTCTGGTTCAGCTCTTGCAGTGCAGGAGAGGAGGCAGTTTATGGATCAGCATGAATTACCCCCCTCCTTCCCTGTTGCAAACAAAAGATGCCTCCAAAGTAGTGGAAGAGAAGAGCAATAACTGCTTGCAGGGTGTGGCTTTGTGAAAAGCAGAGAAGGGGTCTTTCTGCCCCTTGCTTGGACCTGTGTGGTTCAGTGAAAACATTTTGATTTGAAAAACACAGAGGGCAATTCAGGGAACAGCATGCCACTGTGTGTAACAGTATCTGCCCACAGCTGCCATAAATCTTGAGAGGTAATTATCTTCCTTAAGGATTATTTGGCTCATTCTCAGTAGAAATAATGTCAGATAAGCATTTTTAGAGGCCATAATACAAGTTTTCCATACAGAATTGCTACTGAATGGGAAAGGCTGTCTTCAAGTCAGTCCCATCATAAGTCGTTGCATATATGTGGCTTTTAAAATATGTCCCCAATTTTTTAATTTTAACATTATTTAGGCTTCAGCTGCTTATAAATTAATTTGTGGTGTGAATTTTAATTGATGGTTTCTAATGCTAAACTTGATTTCTTTATCTGTGTACCTTTGGACATCAGCTGCCTAATTTATGACTCCTACAGATTCTGGTAGTTTTGCCAACAGCCTTTTGCAATGATCCTGTCCCCTGCCTCCTACCCTGGCCCTTGATCAGATTTGCAGTATTTTATGCCATCAAACTGTGAGCTGAAGTGATCGGACAATGCTCATGATTTGAGTTCATTTTGCTAGGAGTGTGCAAACATTACTGACGTGGTGGGCTGTAGTTACAGTAATCTGTTAAGCTTATTGGAGTTTAACTGAGATGCTTTCTAAGTTTTAGGCTGGGATGTGTCTTACATGCAGAAATTTTGCTGATGCTGGCATCTGAACTATAAAGAGAGTGATGGAGGGCATTCCTATATTCTTTCAAGGAGGCTATGTACTAACTCAGCAGTGAATTACTATATAGGTAGTGGCATGTTACAACCTCCCTGAGGTCTTCTGAGTCCCGAGGTAGTAATAGCTCATTAAAATGGTAGTTAATGAGTATAAAGGGATCATTATACAACTCTCCTACATGACGGGTAGGGCTAATCCTAACTCAGTTCAGTAGAAAGTACTGTGAATAAAGAAGAAAAGAATTTGACAAATGCTGGTGTGGTAGTTCTTTATAAACCTAGCTATTTAAAGCAATGTTTTTGAGAAAAATACTCATAGAAATAAATTTTGAATAAATATCATTTAAAAATGTATTTTAGGGCTTTCAGAAGTATTAGTATCCTGTATAATCTCAAAGTTACCTTAACACAGTGTAATGAAGCATCTTTGATTAAAAATATGCAGCATTTTGCTTCTAATCAGTTGGGCTTAAAGTTAAAAAAAAAAAAGAGAAAAAATATTTTACCTTGTAACTGCTTACATTTGATGGTTTTTTAAGATCACAGAATATTCTCAGTTGGAAGGGACCCTCAAGATCAAGTCCAACTCTTAAATGAATGACCCATAGTCAGGATTTGTAGACATTTTCTGTTTTATATGCCAAAAATAAATGGTGGAACAATTTTGCCTTGTGGTAGGAGAGTGGCATTCCCCTAATATGGTTTTGTTAATGGAAAATAAAACCACCTCACACATGAGATGGTATTTTCTATTTTTTTTCGTTTAACTATGGTTATTTTCTGCAAAAAGGTGCTAAGAATTTATCCAAAGTGAACAATGTGAATTTTGCAGCAATGAGATGAAAAATTTCTTGATTTCAGCAAATACTTCATGTCTCCTTTCAGGCTTTAGGAGGATAAACAAACAGATGAAAGTCTGTGGGCTCAGGTACACCTGGATCTCACAGCTCAGGTTCAGTGGACAGAGCTATTTCTAAGTGTCCTTAACCTAAGAAAAATAACATTGCTTCTACAAAATGAACCCTTCAGTAATATTATAGGAAAAGGAGAGTGGAAGCAAATATGAAATTTATTAAATGAAAAAAATATAAATATATTGTAAACATATATAGTATGTATAAGATTTGGAGAGAGATTCTCCTGCTTTTTGTCTTAAATGAAGAAATTATGCCTACTGTGCATGGATGTGGTTTACTACAACAGCTCTACCCTGTCCTAATTTATGTGGTTTTGTTGCAGCATTTAAGGATATATTTATAATAAACCAAATACAGAACACTTTTAAAGGAATAGTTTAATTTTTTAAAAAAAGTTTTACTTGTAGGAATTTCTGCTTGTTTTTCTTGTTCAGCTTAGTCCTTATTTTCATCTGACATTGTCAAGGAACCTTGTTTATCATATCTGTTCTGTATTACCATCTTTCAAGGTTAAAGCTGGTAACGGATGGAAAAGTATTTTAAACTCAAATTATATGGATGCCTTATTTGTGATTATCTACTATGGGATGACTTTCTTAGTTTGGAGCAGCTGCTGTGTAACAGGAAAAATAAGCCTAATGCCTGGTGGTGCAAGTCATGGAGTGGGGTCCCATGGGTTTTCATAGCAAAGAAATGTTTCCTGCCACCTCTTTTTATTTGCTACTCCTTTCGACCCCTTTTAGGTTTTCTGAAAATCTCACGGACTCTTCCAGCACGAACATCTGTCATCTTCAGTGTGACAAGAATGCTGTCTTTCAGCTAGGATCTTTTCAACTACATAAGCAGATGCAGTAAATCCAGTTGGAATATTTTCAGTGTAATTATTAAATTGATCATCAAAAGAGTATTTAAATTCTAAAATATAGGACTGTTAGTGATCTGCTGTACCCTGCTGTGGCAGAGCTGGTTAAATCTAAGTCCCTCCTGATAAATGTATGCAAGACTTGTTTGTAAAGGAGACTTTCAGCAGTCTGTTCCAGTGAGATGCTAGTGTTGCTTATGGGATGTTTTCCTGGTACCTAACTTGAATCTTCCTGTGCTGCCAACTGACTGATAGTGCTTAGCCCTGGGTAGATCAGACAAAGCAATAATTAAAGTTTTCCTTTAAGGCTACCTTTTGCATATTTAAAGATGTTCTTTCCTTGTTAGCTGCCTTTTCTGTAAGCTTAAGTCACCCATGTTCTGTTGGTTTTTCTGAACAAGTCGCTGTTCTATTCTTCTAGACCTCTTATTAGTGAGATTTTTTTTTTTTTTTTTGCTTATCATCTGAACATGTTCCAGGCTGTCTTTAATTGTATTGTTTGAACTGGCTGCAGCAATCTGCTGAGGTTTTACAATTACTGTGTGACATGGCAGGGCTGCTTGTTGCCATACTGCTCGTGTCACTGTGCTGTGCGGCACAGAAAGGCAGCGTCGTGCCTCTGACTCGCACTCGGCCTGTGATTTACTGATCATTTCTGCCTAACTGCTTTCTTCTATCCTGTGTTTTTGTACTTGATGGATTCTGTCCAGATGTAGACCATTGGTCTTTCACTTAGGAAATAATGTCATTTTTTTTTACAGCAATTCACCATTTTGTCCAGATATTTTAAAATTCTAGTTCTCTTTCACTGCATCATGTAGGTTTTTCAGGTTAGTGTTAACTAAATGATTAATCAGGATTCTGTAATTTGGTTAAAATATTAAATGAGGACTTGGGACAGGCTTCATAAAATCCTGCTTGATGCACCTTTTCATTTTTGACTCTTAGAGCCTTTAACTATTCAAGGTATGATCTATTTTCTTTCCATTTTGTTTTGCACTTGCAAGAGGAGCATTATGATACCCATGTTTTTGTCATTTGTCTAAAAAAAGGTTGTACATTAAAAGCATTCCTGAAGTGAGTGTACAAAAATGGTCACACTATTCTTTCCAAGCTTATTTAACTGTGTTCTTAAAATGTTTCATGAAGTTGAGCAACAATTACAAGTATAAATTAGAGCCTTGTATAAACATTAAGGACTGCTGGGGACGTAAGGTTATTTACACCTGTTTTTAAACTAGTGTGTGTGTGTGTGTATATATATATGTGAAAATATATATGATGAATGTGTCTGGGTGTATGGGCATATAAATTGGTGTCCTTCACTGCTGATAGGCTGAAGAAGTTGCTAATAAATAGTTAATGTTTATTCTAGAAATTAATGCCTGTGGGGATTATTCACCTTGTAAATGTTGTTGATGTATAAGATAATGGGTAGATTTTTGAAAACTTCTGTGTTGAAGATAATTGTGCTCTGTTCACTTCTTGTATGGCTTTATAATGTTTTCAGTCATACCTACTATATCCTGCCCCTCAAATGCTCTTGCTTCATTTTTTGGCCATCAGAAGGAGGGTAATAAAAACCTTACAAAAATGTGAAAAGTTTTAGCAATTGAAGTTGTGGTCACAGAAGTGACAGTAACTGTTAAGGTGACACAGGAATTTGGTAATTAGAAGCTCAAGCAATTTTAGGGGGATTAATTTATTATTTATTTTTTTACCTGGGTATTTAGTTTTGTTAAGACCTAAGTCAGTAGTTGTTATAAATCCTCCAAAAAATTACCCTTGAACTGAGATCAGGGAAGTGTTTCTTGAATAGATGTCTAGGTGTGTCAGAGTGTGTGGGTCAGTTCTGGTGGAAGGGTGTAATGACAACAGGAATAGCAAAAGGAGGAAGAGGTAAAGGTGTGGTATGGATGTAGCCTTGCTGATTTTCTAATTTTCTTTAATTCCTTACGCTAAGAAAATAAGTTGAAAACGTTCTGAAACAGAAATGTAGCAAGAAAACTATATAAACAATCAAATAGCTGCATATTTTTGGCATTACATCATGGGAAGGGTTGGAACTTGTCAGATGCAATACCCCAAAATCTTTGCTCATGCTCCACAGTGGTGAATGTGGACTGCATGCAGCTGTCCTTGGGTACAGTGTCACCTCTTGTCAATCAAGGGGCTGTGCTATCTGAGAGCAAAGGCACTGAGCATGAAATGCACTGCAGGAGACATCACATTTGGCTTTCCCTGCCAACCTGGGCAGCAAAAGAAGTAGTCTTTCTTTGTAGCAACTTAGTTCCTCTGAAAATGTTGCAGGATCACGAATTTTGTACGTAATGCTTTTATGTGAGAGCCGTAGGCTGGAAATCTCAGATATGTAACAGACAAGTTTTAAAGAGAACTCCCTAGAAACAGCTTTCTTTAGCCTATAAGATATATGCACACACGTATATATAAATATGCACAACTGTCTATATTCTAAAAATATGTAACACACGTAGCTATGTAAACAAGAAATGTAATATGTCAAATAGAATAAAAATAAATATGTAATAGTGTTCCTGGAAAATCATGTGAAATGAGTAAAGAATATCTACTAATTCCTTCCTTTTGAACTCTCAGAATAAAAAAATGAAATGGAAATAAAATACAGCAGTGGGAAGAATTTTTAATTAGTCAGTATTAGCTTGAGTTATCCTCAGTTGTTGTTTGGTAGCCTCTGTCCATTGTGAATTTGAAGAGTAATTCTAAAACTATTGGGAGTTGAAGAGCGTTTTCTGCTTTTCAGAGACAAAGTTTATGTTAAAATATGAACACATGGTTGTACATGACACTGTTCTCTTGGACAATCTAATTTTTCCTGAGTAATCAGTTTCTGAAAAAATGCAGAAGGTAAAGTAGCTGAAAGGAAGAAAAAAAAAGATTATATATGAATACTGTTGTTCAAGTTGGTCAAGATAACCTAAGCCCATATAATTGCACACATATCTGAGGAGAACACTTTTTTTGGTTTCTCAAGCATGAGGCAGCAGAATTTTCATTCATTTGGCATGCTAGGCTGAAAACAGAGTCTTCTTTCATTTGACACACTCCCCTGGAAACAAACATGCCAGCGAGGGGATTGTGCCAGTTATCAGAAGCTTACAGGAATACATTGTGCTGGTTTGTATTCATTTTCATTTCATGAATTGCTTTAAAACTTAGCAGCATAAAAAAGCATTAAAACACCTTTTTAGCATTATTTTTGGTTCCTGTATATTTCCCTGCTGTGCTGTCATTCAGTTTAAATCAAGGGAATGTTGTGAGACACATGGCCGGGTTTGCAGCAGAGCAGATCTCTCCTCCTGCCTGCGTACACTCCGAGTATTCGTCTGTAGACAAGCAGCAAATTTGAGTTTAACTCATTTTACATCCTTGGAAAAGATGAGTGTCTTAGAAAGAAGTTCAGTAAAAATAAAGGGTAATTGAACAAAGGTTATGCAGTGAGAAATTTAAGCCAAAACTCAGCTGGTATCTATTAAGTATGAAAGTTCACAGATAATGCTTGGTCTTCTGGGAGACACTTGTTTTCCTTTCCTAGAGTTATATTCTTCAGGATTGCCAGCAGGTCCTTCCCACCTCTGGAATTTTCTACAAGATTCTATTTCCTTCATAAATGTTTTTCCACATGCAGGCTTGGCAAATTCAGGTGTACTTCTTGGAACTAATCTGGTCACGCGAGCTTAAATTAGGACCAGGTTGCAGTGAGTATGTGTGAAGTAAATCTGGGAGTGGTATTGAGGGTCTGTGTCAGCCTGTGCTAAACCAAAGAGGGGGTAAAGAATAAGGGAGAAGGGTCACAGCTATATGGTTTCCATCCTATGGGATGCCTAGAGAGGGGTTGTGGAGTCACAGCCCTCACTGTTCTGTCCCCATATGATTGGGTAATCACCTCCTTAGTGTCTCACTGAGTTCCTTGATGCTGCTTAAGGCATGAGGACAGTGGATATTTAATTGTTGACCTACAGTCATGTTTGGTCTATGACACTTAGGGACATTAGTTTTCTGTGGACTTCACATGAAGGCAAACAGATAGATAGGATCAGTGTTGACACAATGTTTAATAGGCAGTGGTAGCTTCTGTCCAGTTATCTGCCCCTGCTTGTTTGTGAGTTTTGTGGGACAGGCTGTACATCCTGCAGTTTGAAATCATAGTAGAAAACCAGGTGATTGTGAATTTACAAAGGTTACTTTATTTCCTTTTCTGTACCATTCTGCTTCAGCTTGTACGGCTGATGCTCACCAGAAGGAAAGTAGTGACTTATACCCTCTCTTCTGCACAGGAGTACTGAATGGAATATTTTTATCAAAGAAACTCCATACATTTGAATTGCTCTAGAATTAAAAAAAAAAGAAAATTAGAAAATCCAAACACAAAAGTTTCATGGGTTTGATTTATAGTTTGGGAGGGCTAAAAAAGGCCTCATGAAAGCTTGCCTGCACTGATGTTACTTACAAGTTCAGACTTGAAATACAGTCAGCTGGTGCTCTATACAATTGTCACTTTTTGCCATATAGCTTCAGTAACATTGCTGTGGAAAATTCTACACAGTCATTCAGCAGCACTGCAATGAAATAGACTGATGTCATTTTCCTTTCTCCCATTAACTAGTGGTTGGACAAACTGCAAGGGAATAGAAACGTGATTTCTATTTGCATAGTTGGTTCCTGGACCATGTGCCTTCCCATTGCTAATAAAGATACTGCCACCTATTTGAAGACATTGGCAGGCATATTTAAAACCCAAGATGAATTGAGCACATTTACTGTGTTAGAAGCAGTTGCTAAATTGTGAGTAACTAAGTCTTGTTGTATAACTGCATTGCACTCAAGGGAACAATTTAGGTTTTGAATTGTGTATGTTGGTAAGTGAAAACTATGTAGACATTGATTATTTTTTCCCCTTGACCTAATCACTGTTTGCCTATGGCAATATCTGATATGTTATGTGTTCACCAAGAATTGTCTTGGGAACACAATGAGGCTTTTTTTTTAAAGCTTCATTAGTAATCATAGTTACATTAGGAATAGAAGACAATGGAGTAACACAGTTGTACTGGGTACTACACCAGTTTTTGATTTATTGTAAAGGTGGTCATGAACTCTGTGGGACTCTGAATATGTATAGGCAGAGGAGGAGACTAGATTTAAAACTTTGTGCATCTTGAGCAGGGATTTAATTTTAAAAGAACAGAAGGCAAATGTGCATTTATATATTTTATTTATTTTTTGTTGTGAAAAATTCCTTTCTGTGTTCCTACTTATATATTTGTAGTATGAGAGAACTTTCCTTGGTAATGCTAGAGAATATAGAGATGATACTGAGTCAAATAAAATTTAGTAATGTGTTTTTCGTTGTCAGAACTCAACAAGCTGCCAAAAGTACATCATAAATAGCGAGAAAGATGTTTCCTCTTCTGTCCTACTCTTTGAATCTGACATGTATTGCCCTTTAGACAAAAATGTGAAAGTCCAACAGAGAACCTTAAGAAATGTGTTTAACTTTAGACATTCTGTTGATTCCTTGAAATGTTAATTTTGTTTCTATGCTAAAATACTTGTTTGAAATATAAGGCATTATTAAAAAAAATGTACAAGATTGAACTTCTAACTTCTGCCTAGAGGTCATGTAACTAGACACATGGACACTCTGAAGAAGTGTTGGGCATTAAAAATTGAATACTTGCATATTTCCACACATAAGCCAGACCGTGGCCTACCTAAGTGTAGACTTGCAGTTATGTATTTTTGAGAAATAATTCTAGAATGAAACAAAGAGATGTTCAGAAGTATGACAGGACAATATTGCTTTATTGGAAGGATAGTTATCAGGAAATAAGGTGATACTCATGATGTTTGTATCCACATGAGGGTGACAGTGTGACAGGCTTATTTGCCATAATTGGTGGCAAAACCTGCCAACGTGAAGCAGTGTTGGAGAAATCAGTGAATGCTCTTGCTGTCTGTAACATTACCAGTTCCTTCTGCTATTAGCTGAGATGCCTGTACAGGTTTTACTTTTCCCTTAGATGTAATTGAGATTGCAATTTCTCTTGTAAACAAAGCAATCCAGCATGTTGTTTCTTTAAAACAAGCAAAGCCTTAGTGTGGTCATGGCTTTCTCTAGTCTCCAGATTTCTGCTGTATTATGTAAAATAATGTCTTAGTCTGCAGAAAACACTGATTCTCAGCTCTGTGTTTAAAAGCCTTAGCTTTTATGGAAATGTTGCTGAAGGTGGCCAACAGAGTCAGGTCTCTCAGAACAGCTGACAGCAGTGTGGGAGGTGTTTCTTAATTGGTTGGAAAATAATCGTTCTTTATAGCTTATTTAGAGTTATACACTGGTAGGAAGTTCTGTAGAGATGAGAGTCTTTTCTCAAAAACCAGTGACTTTTGTTCAGGGCAGGTCCTAGAGGATCTGGAACACTGCCTGAAGATGCCTAACATTACCCACAGGTAGCATTAACTGGCAAAATATTTGGAGTATACAATGGTTCACTGTGTTGTGTTTGGGGGTATTGTGGAGAACAGGTTAGCAGGCAGACTTACTGCTTTAGAAATTAGTATGTGCCAGTTGTAACAAAATAATTGACAATAATATCCCATTATTTAATTATTTGTTGATATTATAATACACACTTCAACCTTTTAGAGGCTTGATTACAACAAGCTGATATGTTGATAAAGATCACTTTCATGGTTTCATGGTTTTTCAGATAAAACCATGGCCAGTAAACTATTTTCTGATTTTTATTTTCCATAGTAATGTTTAAATAATTATATTTTGTTTGAAGACAAGCCCAAGTTGTTCATGAAGTGGCTGACTGGGTTGGTAGATGAGGGGAAACAAAACAATCTCTACATTATTTCTGGTAACTAAGACGAACAATCTGGTTTTGTAAATTTATACATTTTTATCTCAGCTTCTCAAGGTGAAATAACATAAATATTTGAGCGGCCTTATTATTTCAGAGTTGTCTTGGGATCTTTTGCTTTGCTTAAGCATTAAACCGATAAACTACCTTTTGTCTTGATCTCTTATACAAATAATCGTGCTGTCCCCAAATACAACTGAAGTTTCAATTCTTCAGATACAACTGAAAACACTGTAACTCCTTTTTTGCTTGTTTGTTGTTTGAAGTAATTGGAAGAATATTGCAGAACAGCTTTCAAAACGCTTTTTAACTGTTTATAACTGTTAATCATGAGTGCTCAAAAAATAATACCCAGCATATCTAAATATGTGGTAGAGAGTAAGTTGTAAATTTATCAAAAATACAAATCTAGAGGTACTCATTTGTCAAGGTTATCGTGGTCTCAATCCCTGATTTTTAAAAGATACTTTTACATCTCATTTTCACATGTATTTCATACAGTTCTATTAAGTTTGCCTCTCAAGGATTTAATGTTTCTTTAAGCTTAGAATAGATATTTAGTCACTGTCTCTTCCTTCCCCTTAGCTGAGAGTTAAAAATAAACATATAAAACAATGGCAGTATGAAACAACTCATTGGCAGTAATCAAGCTGGAAGCAAGCTGCTGTTTGAGCAGAGGAATTCTGCTTCGGTGTGCACATGCCTTAGAAGTAGCTGTTGAAAATGGAAAAATTTAAAAATGGTTGTGTGGTCTTTTCAGGAGAAATCTTCTTTCAGTAATAGAAATATTTTCCTTTGACGGAGAAGAGACTATGGAAACATTGGTCTTTTATGAGGGGAAAATACGAACTTCCTTAAAATATAGTTTCCATGCTGAATTTTCACAAATTCTGCATTTCCCGCCTGGTTTTCTCCTTCCCCTCGTTCAGTCTTTTTCTATTATTCACTCCGGGCCCAAACTTGTACACAGCATTTTAATAGCCTTATGTTATAAACCCAAAAATTTTAAAATTAAAGTAATGATCTGTAATAAAAAGCCTAGCAGACTAATTACAGTATTGCATTAATTATTATCTTATTTCACTCTGTTCCACAGCTAATTCAGGTCTGGGTTTTTAATCCCTGTTTACACTGTAATTTTGACAGAGAGAATATACTTAGGAACGATATATATAAAATCAAGAAATAAAAATTGTCAGATAAGCAGTTGATTTCTAAAGTGTTGCCTTGGACATGTTAGCAGTAAAATGCAAGTAGTTCTGTTTAAATGTTACACTTTGTGTATCTTCTGGTGAGGATAACACCTATATGACACAGAATACAACTCTTGATATCTTCATTTCTGGGTGTCTTTATAGCATGTATTAAATAGCAGTCATTAATTCAGAAATTTGCATTTGTGCAGCTTAGTTGGTACATCATTTTGTGGTTTGAGTTTTATTTTTTCTCCCAAAATGTGTGCAATTCTTATAATGGTTAAGGTATAGATTGATGTCAGTGCTACAGTATAGCTCCAAGACTGCAATTTGAAGCTACTTTAGAAAAATACAATTCTTTAGACATGGTGAAACTGAAGTTGAATGGAAGTCCTATTAGGAGTGAATTGCATGTAAATATTAATAAGGGAAGAGTTCCTAGCAAGTCCTGAGTTTGGGAAATTGAGCATGATAATTTACTGAAATTATGTCTGTCTTGAGGATATGCAGATGCAATAATTTTCAGTTTTCAGCTGAACTTTTAAATGGTGCAGAAGTGCCCAGGCTCGGCTTTAAGCAAGAAAGTGTTTGGAAGTATTGGCAAATGTCGTTGTAATGGATGTATGGTAATGAAAGGGGTTAAGATGAAAGATGAATTGGTCTGAATGGCTGTTAAGTCATTTAGGCTGGGCTGGTTGCAGGTTTGGTTGTTAGATGTCTCAAATTACATTGCCTTAGCTCCTACACTTGGTTGGCTGTCTTCAGATCTTCAAGAAGTTCAGGGAATCGATTTCTCACAATTTGCTTTGTTTTCCTTTTTTTCAGGATGCTTCATCTGCAGACATTCGGAAAGCGTATCGAAAGCTTTCTCTAATTTTACACCCAGACAAGAATAAAGATGAAAACGCAGAGATACAGTTTAGGCAAGTAAGTGCAATGTGTGGCAATAAAACTTTAAGGGGAAAATAGAATTTTTATGTTGATTTTCTTTAGTAAGAACAGTGGCATACCTTTGAAATTAGTAAGTTAAACAATGAATTACATTTTTGCTGATGTAGCTAGATTAAAGCCTAATACACTTTTTTGGAATTAGCTTGGTCAATAACTTGTATTTTGTATTTACCTGTGTATAAAAAATAATTTGAACATAATACTTATACTCTTAGGAGGAAAATATGTTTTGCACTTCCTAAAGCAGTGGGGGAAATTTCTGATCATTTCTCAACACAAGTTCTAGATAGGCATAATTTAATGAAAAGAATTAATTTTAGTTACTTTTGAATATTTATAGAGTGAAATAACATGACTTTGTAATTAGCTCTACCTTTAAAAATGTACCTGGGGCTAAAATCAGCTTACTTAATTTTAGTAGGATCTTCAGGATGAAACAAGGAGTTACACAAGATTCAGTTTGACAGATGTCAGGATGGGACGAAAGTCTTGTATAAGAATTGCTTGTTTGTGTCTGATGACACTTCGTATATTAATTTATTACTGTTTCTTTTGCACTCTGTATTTGCTACTTAGTGGTGTAGGGAAAAATGAAAACTAGCAAAGGTCATTTGTTGGCAAATGTAAATATGATACTACTGTTCAAATTTTATAAATTCAATGATAAAGTAAAATATTCCTGTGTTTTCTTTTTTTGTGTTTTGTTTGTTCGTTCTAGTTGGTGGCCATCTATGAGGTTTTAAAGGATGAAGAAAGGAGGCAGAGGTGAGTTAAATTGCACAGCTTTTTAAATAAAGCATTCATGCCACTGCTATATTCAAGCCCTGTTTGACTTCGTTGTAACACTTCATAATTTTTTTTTGCATAATTTAAGTTAGTAAATTATATATAATTGTTGAATTAAAGATTTTTGTGGCTTTAAGGGCAAAGTGGTATTTTTGCATGACATACTGTTTTTTCTTCTTTAAAACTAGTACCTGAAAGAACTTTGAAAGCTAGCTGTTATTTCAAGCAATTTTTAAAAGTTCTTAACCACTATATCAGCTTTTTTGCTCTGTTGTCAATATTTAAAAACTGTGATTTAAAAATATTGGCCCCTTATTAAAATGGGTCATACCACTCTGTATCAGTAAAAGGCTTGTTGCCTGATATTTAGAGATTATTTCCATTGTATGTTGTCTTCAGCATTGTTTTCTGTTGCTTAGTTCATAGGGGTTTTTTTACTTTCAGATGTATTATTTCTAATAGTGCAAACTTTTAAATATTTTTTAAATAAATGTTTGTTGTCCTTCCTGCTTCAGGAGCAGTTCCAGCAGTATCTGGAGGGGTAGGATAAAGAACTGGAAACCTGGGGCTAATTTGCTTTCTGGAAGATTATTTTGAAGTTTTTTTCCTGTTTTTAAACAAATAGGAATTTCAACCAATGATTATCAGAAAAAACTGACATTGAAAGACTTTTGCTTTTGGGTTAGTGTTTTAGTAGATCATCTTTCAGCTTACAAGTCTTTAAACGGGGTTTTATGAGACATTTCTTGAAGGGATTTTGGCTTTGTAGATGTCTTGGCAGGAGTCCAGGGTTTATAGTACAGATTATCTACTTTTTTGATAATCCCCTTTTCAATGTCGTGAAAATGTACTTCATAGAAGCACTCTTGGAAATTTGTGGGGTTTTTTATTTCATCCGTCTAAGGAGAATTTAATTGTGAAGTTACACTTAACAAAAGAAAAAGAAAAAAAAGTTAGCTAAATGATTTCAGGCCACTTAAAGTGAGTTATCCCCCAGATCTTCCCAACTGTTTGTTTATAGCATTGTTTGCATACACTTCAGAGTGTTGCTTCTCTGGAGCTAAGTTCCTTCATGGAAATTGTAGGAATTTCCTTGCAGCTGTGATAGAAGCTTTTTGCACAAAGCTGTGATGCAGTAGCTTGCAAAAATTATGGTTTAAGCTTTGCACACATTACAAATGTGACTGACTCACTGAAATACTGTTAATTAGTGCAGCAGTGATATGCAGATAAGAAGTTAAAGCACCAGTAGGTTGTTCTATCTTTGATTAATTTAATTGTCACTAACTCATTTTGTACATAGACAATATCATGTTTTTCTTATGGATGTATGGTTGATACTGATTTCATAGTTGAATCAGTAGAAATATGGTGGATTAAACAGTGTTTACTTTCAGAGAATTTTCTGGAAATAATATGCAGAGTTTAGAAATAACCTGTAGAGCAGAGGTAAATGGTCTCATTGCTTTGAGATGCCCTGTATTGATCAGGTTTATTGCACAGTGTAATGATAATCTCTGTCTGAGCTGGTGAACAGAGGGTGGCCTGTAAGGTGTTGTTGTAGCACATCTCTAATCCAAGTCTTCAGTAAGTGTGATATAGGAGCTGCTCTCCCTGTTATGTTGGTTCTGTTGTGAGGTAACTTGAGGCTTACTTGGAGCTGGACACCAAAGGAAAGGGTTGGAGTTACTACTTTTTGGAATCTTTCTACTTTCAATGTTGATATTTGGCTTTGAATTGTGTGAGGTGATGGCCATAGTGGAATAGGCTCCAAGCTTATTCAGTGCCCCTGCACTGGACACAAACTGCACTGCAGCCTTTCTCTGGAAATCCCTTCACAACTGGACACCTCAATGGTTTGGGGCAGGGCTTTATACCACCGAGAGAAGAGTGAGCTACAGGCTTCTACTTCTGTGCAGTGAAGTCAGCTGGACCTGGTTCTTCCCATTCCTGTCAAAAGTGATGTGATCATTCCTGGTGTGTGTAGAGAGTGGAGCCAGCAAAGGCAGGATAAGGTCCTGCACTGTACGAGAGAGTGATGAACTCATTTTGAAACAATAAAACCCCCTCTCCGTGAATGTCATTCTTGGTGAATGTCAGAGCTGTTGTTCATTTGTGTGAGTACAGAAACAGTGTTTTAAAAAGGCAGATCTGTTGGCCGTCTACATGTAATTATTCTTCTAAAGCCTTTGCATTTTCTTATTTATTAGTGATTTTTTACTTTATCTGATGGCAGAAGCCTTTCTTAAAATATTACAGTTCCTCTACTGGCAATGATTCCACTGGGTTTTAAAACATGGTTTTCTCGTTTGAGAAAGTTATATAGTTGCTTGTGAAGTATACCAGTATCATTAGTAGTACCACATAATATAGTAATACTACCATTTTAGTACTTCTCTCCTACACACTTTTGAGTGAAACACGGTTAAAACATTCAAATATTCTGACAATAAACATACATGCAGCATCACTTATTGTAGCACTGTTTAACATTAAATTAAACATACATGCAGCAGACCACAGTATTTTATGTTTTGTATACACATGCCTGTGTTAAATTCTACAGAAATTTTTATCTTTAGGGTATGTGGAGATAGGTGCCTTTCCTGAGATACACTTCACCTTTAGGGCATTTATTGGTAAATCAATTTGATGGTGATAAATTTTATTAGCCTTTGATTACCTTAGTTTATGAAAAAATAGATAGTTTTATTCACTTCTGTTAATTGTAATTAGACAAAAAAGAAGTCTTAGATCTTAATTTCATTGTTTACCTTTTTAAGGAGCTTTTTTTTTCCTACCAGGCCTGTCCTCTGTAATAATGTTGACTTGATTACAGGAAACATTTGCAAATGGATCAAAATACACTTGTGTAGAGTGAGAAAGGTGTCTATCTTAGTTCTCATTAATAATTAAACGTCTGTATTCATAGGTATAAATTGTTCTGGCTGGTGTTGTGCTGGATGTCTTTGACAGCTTGAGGAATTAGGCCTCTCAAAATAAAATCCACTAGTGCAATCTTTCCATAATTCAGAATAGTCCTCATTAATACAAAGTTATAGTATATAAACTACATCAGATCTCTGAAATTATTTGAAATATGAAATGCAGTGGCTCTCTTAAAGGGATAAGTAAATTATAATTATATTAAGATTGATGATACTGTAATTAGTTTCTACAGTTAATGGACTTTTTTACTTGCAATGTAACTGAATCACAAAGAACTCTAAAAATCATTTTATGAAATTTTACAGAAAAAAAGAAATGTTAATAATCTTGCAATTTGTTACTTTTAGTACAGGACTACCAAGTCTCTTATAGACTGCTGAGTTTTAAAATAAATACTTAACATAATTTTAAGTGGGGAATGTTTTTGGCTTTCTGTTTCTGTACTAGTGCTTTGGGGTTGTGGTAGCTTGTTGACTGCTACATTTCAGAGACAACTGGTAGGCATACTCATATGTGAAAAATTTGCTGAATTTTGTGTGCATATGTTTGTAGAAAAAACCCTGCAGATGTATCTTTTCTTTTCAGGTTGTTTTTTTTTTTCCTGCATAGAGTTACAATTAATATAGGTTGCCAAAAGAACAGAATTGCTTTGTAATTAAATTCCAAATGTAGTTCTTGATGCACACGGATTAACTGTCTTTCATAGTTAATATAAGTGTCTATACAGGAATTCTTTAATGAGAAACTTGCTTTTAATTAAATCACATTCTAAATTTGAAAATTAAGATTTAAAAATTATGGAAGCTTCTGAGTTTCAGTCGGATCATTTTCCAGTTGAAAACCTAAAAATCATTGATATCTTTATTTTTCAAATACAGAGCTTAATTACTATTGAAAGCAGTGATTTATCTTTTAACAGTATATATTCTAAAAAGTGGGTTATAATAGAAGCTATCTTCCCTTAAAATGGCCAGTCGTGTGAGCCATAATGCTCATTGATAGTAAAATCAATAGAGCATTGATTCGGAGCCTTAATCCGTGCAGGCTGTTGTTCAGAGCAGTGGCCATAGCCTGGTAAATACCCAGTGCTGTTTAAAGCACTTAATGCAAGAGGCTCTGCTGTCTTAATTTATTTTTTCTTAACAGATAATTTATAATGGAACATGGTTGCCAAATGTTAGCTTGAAATCTCGATTTACATATTACTATATTGTTACTATCAGCATATATGGACTTTATTTAATCAGTAGACACTTTTTCAGTACATCAATTAACAACCCTTAATATATAAGAAGGCAACTGCTTAATAAATGTATGTTAGTATTAAATTAGATTGTAAATGTATTTCTCTGAAGATTTCAAACGAAGAACATCTTATGGAAAACCTTGTTATCAACCTAATTTGTTTTAAAGATGGTTCTGTTTCTAAAATATTCTCTTGTATTATCACTAAAATGTTGTAAATGTCTTAATATTTTTTAAAGGCAGAAATGTCTACTTATTTCTTAAACAGCAGTTAAGTACAAATTTTAATTTTAAAATAACATCATAAGCAATTTTTCTGAACAGAGTTTGTATTAAGGTATCAGTAGTTAATTTGTTCTGACTTACTGGGAAAGGAAAAAAGTTATTAGTTGAAATTTTACAGTAATAGATGTTAACCTTAGTATTCTCATAGTCGTAATGGAAGATAGAATTTTGTAGTTTGAATTTTACTTCTGGTATCATTCAGAACACAGCAGAATCCTGAGGTTTTAAATCTTTTATGCAGACATAATGGTGCCAACTTGAACAAATGTATTATCAGAAGTTAGCTTTTCAGATATGCACTATATTAAGGTATATTTTTTAATTGAAAACCACTGCTTCTTTTTCTGCTTAAAATGAATTTGCTTGTGGAAATTTTTTTTAGTCCATCTCCAAGGTATCAATTTAATAACTATCAAAGTAGCTAGTGCAGTTGTTGCATTTAAATTGATTTACATGTCAAGACTGGCAGTTTAGCAGCTGCGCTATTATTCCTGGATTGGTCAATTTACTTGAGAAAAACCTACTACTGAGTTCTACTGACCTGCATGACAATATAGGCCCTATTTCTATTCCTGTAATTAGGGCTGCGACTAACTCAGAATATTTTTAATTAAAATATTTTGGTCAATGTGTTGCACCAAATTAGGCCTTTCAGTGCAGATTTAATTCTGGAAATGGTGTGATTAGAATATGTAATGAGTTGTGTTCAATTTAAGATTAACAGGTTGTGCATCTTGAACATACAGGTTTTTGGGTTTACTGTAGAGATTTTTTGTTTGAAACTTTACTCTGAAAAGTTAATTTTAAAACATCTGGTTTGCATGTCTGTGGTTTGTTTATTTTTAAATTGAGCAAATACTATAAATAAAAGACCTCAGTCATACTAAGGTATTTCAAGACATTTGTGTGAAGGAAAAGGGACTGTCATAAAATAGTTGCTGTACAGTTTGGTAGGGTTAGTAATTGAACAGTTTTAAAATAGATTGATTTTGAAGACAGTGTTTCAAATAGAAAATCAAAAACTTTGTGGTGAACTTTGCTTTCAAGCATCAATATCAAGCCTCTAATTGAAACTCTTATCTTACAAAGAAGGTATAAGTCTGGCATGTTTTTACCTAATGGATTTTGTGGTACTTAAGGACAAAAACAAAAAGCAGAGATACCTCTCCCCTCCCCCCAGCATTTGTGCATTTAATTTGTAAAAGAAGAAAGGGTTTCTAGTGTTTGAGACATTTGTTCTTGGCTACCTATTTAGATGTTAGTGGGTTGTTACTTACTTCGATCATGGAGACCTGCCCACTGATTACTGAGCATGTAGAACACTTTGACATTTCTGGAAGTCTCTTACTTCAAAAGTGAATGAACTTGGAGGGGGAGGGGGATAAGTGTTGCAGGAACATTTGAATTTTTTTTTCCCTGCCCCAGTGTTTGGAGCCTGTTTGTTTCCACATGCAAGCCTATCTGCTGACAAAACAAGGCATTGCTCTCTAAAAAAAAAAAAAATTACTAAATGATCTTTTGTGTGTGTATTATTCAAGCCCTCAGTGGATTATCTTTTGTTTTGTAATTGGATGGTTTGGCTGATTTCATTTTTAGCTCTCCATGAAAGTCTGTTATGTTTGCAACTGTAGGTATGATGATATTCTGATCAATGGACTACCAGATTGGCGACAGCCTGTGTTCTACTACAGGCGGGTGAGAAAAATGAGCAATGCTGAGCTGGCATTACTCTTGTTCATTATACTCACAGTGGGTCATTATGCTGTGGTTTGGTCAATCTACCTGGAAAAACAGCTGGTAAGTATTGGTAATAAATCAAACTTGCTTCAATTATTAGTACTGAATTTCCTGTAGAAGTCTGCATATTATAGAGATCTCTAGCACTTCCCCTGGTTTGAATTTGGATTTTTCATATTTTAAAATGATCATATTTAAAATTATGATAATTACAGAATGAGATATTAAGCATCTCAGAAATAGTAATCTAAAAACGACTTAATTTTTCTAGAATTGATAATAAATTGCAAGAGCTGGTCCTGGGTTTTTAGCTGGAAAGAAAAGAGAAAGTCTATCATTTGTTGATGAAGAATCATATGCTACTGTAGTCATATCTAGGGTTTAAAATAGTCAGGTTTTATTTGTTTAAAAGTCATACTTGCTTTACCTTTGTTCTAAGCTAAATGCTTTTTTGTTTTGGGTTTTTCTTAACAGGGTGGGAATTGGTAAGCAGTATAAATCACATTATTTTTTGATAATTTTTTTTGTCATAAAGAAGTCTGTTGCACTTAGACTAAGAAAAAAACTAAGCATAACTTGAAAAATATTCATACATTAGCATCTATTTACATTTTTTTATTTTCCACTGCATTATTGAAGTTGATGAATGAGAAAGGAGGCAAGTTGAATGCTTTCTCCTCTTAGAAAACTTTGATTGCTATGGTGATACACATGAGTGACAGAACTGGACTTCATGTGTGTTTAAAGACTGGATACCATGGCAACAGTTATTGTTAAGATAGATCATTTTACTTAATCATGTAGGACCCCAGATCCATTTGCATAAATGCTACTCTACTGTTTACCCTTCACAGAGGAGTCCCAGTAACATTTGTGGTTTACATGCTAATGATAACCTGTAACCGTAGTTCTTTCTACATCAAGGATGAACTGCTTAGCAGAAAAAAGAGGGAAAAGAAGAAAAAAACAGGCACCAGGAGTACAGATGAAGCCAAACTTGCTGCTCTAGACAAAAATGAAAGGTGGGAAAGAACTCTCTTGTTTTCTGCATTTTAAAACATTCTGTCAGCTACTGATACAGTTCTCTCATTTTCTTTTTGCATCTTTGAAATACTTTGCGAGAAAAAGACCTGTAGTTGTAGTAACAGCCACTCCTGATACAAAGTGTGCTAGTGTAGATGTGCTTTCATGTTTGGATTTGTAAATAAACACATGGTGTTTATTCAGCAGATCAATAATCATTGAAAGATTAAGGCTGAATTAAAGACATCTGTCTTATAAAACGATATTACTTCTACAAGTTGATTTTAGAAGATTTTAGAACTTTTTCCCTCTTTAAGGGTTTTTGCTTTTGATTACAGTTAACAAATTTCAGTTTATTTGAGTTTTAATTTATTACTATTCCAAGCAAGGAGTTTTTATGGGGTTTTAATGCTTGTCTGATTAAATGCTTTTTATCTGATTAACTTAAAAACGAGCGTGTTGGTAAAGGCTTCTAACACATTGTTTGTGAAGGAACACATAGGGAAATAGTGACTTTCAGGAAACTCCAAAAGATACCACTATTTCTTCTATTGATTCATAGAAAGAAATAAAGGGTTTAAATAGTTCACACAGCAGGGGCATGAACTGGATCAATGAGGGATGGAGATCAGAGACTATTCTGCCTGTCGTCTTTCCTGATGACATCAGTGAGTAATGCTCCAGTGAACTGCAAATGACATTAATTTTTATGTATTGTTTTGTTTATGCTACAGTCTTCATATCTGGTTGTCAGCACTTGTGAACACTTGGTTGAGGCTTGAGTGGTTTTTTGGTTTGTTTTTTTTTTGTTTAAACTAAAGTGATTATGTGGTTTATGAATTTATTTTCTTGAAGAAAAGTCTTTTTAAGAGATCAAAATACAGAAAGTATTAGGAGTTAGCTGTTACACATTTTGAATTAAATCTTTAAAATGTATCTTTATTATTATGTAGTAAGACATTTTTATGGGAGTTGACAACTGCTAATCATCTTAAAGGATCAGGGGAAAGTTCTGGCCTAGAGATTGTGTGGCAATAATGAGAAACCTACAATTTTATTTGACTGCAGGGTACTGGACAAACCACAGTGGCATGACTTACTTCCATGCAAGCTGGGAATATGGTTCTGTCTCACAGTGAAAGCTTTACCTCAGTTATTCCAGGTAACAGTAATGATGTTAAATTGTGTAACATAATTTTTCTTGATGGTGTTATTATGCATAATCAGATGTGTAGCACTTGTTCTTAATTAATTTTTTGGCTCAAACACATAGCATATATATATATATGTATAAAGAAATTACTCTTTGGAGGCAAATTTGGTATCATAAGTTCATGGAAATATGAATGTATTTTAAATGCATATTAATCTTAAGGAGCTAGGAAAGTAGGTTCTGTTAGGCAAAAATAAATGATGGGAGAGGGGTGATATATATCTATCTAATTAGGAATAGCAATGTTTTTTAAGTGATGTTAACAAAAGTACTTTAATCTCAAATCAGCAAATGCTGTACTTTCATAGCAAATTTTAATATGCCGTTTAAATTTGGGGTAACAGTGAAATTACTTTTTATGATGGATTTTTTTTCTTTAATTCACTGGATAATGATACAAATTGATACTTGAAATTGCTGAGGTAAAATAACAAAGATATGGTTGTAATTTATAAACATCAATGTGGCAGGCTTGCTCACAGTAATTGTGTTTTAATCTAATACTATAAACTGTAAAATCTAGCTGGTTTTCAACCAGTGAAAGTATTGTAAGATCAGTTACCAGAATAACTTTTTTAATATCACCTGCTCTTTCTTTGCATCTTCCTTAAATACAGTGTTTTGGTTTTAATACCTTTGTTACTGGTAATATGGATCAGGCAATGTGAAGTGGATTTTACTGTGGTTTACAGAAATTTTGAGTGTTAATTTGAAAGTATAAGTGGTAGAAATGGCATCAGTGTTTGGGTTTTGTCTGTATTCAAGGAAGAAAAAGACTATAGTTATAACTTCTACTCTCTTATTTAAACCCTTGTAAAAGTTATAAATGCAGTAATGCCTGATCTTCCAGCATCCATTTATATGTATAAATGCCTTTATATGGCCTTTAACTTTTCCTACAAACAGAGCCAAAAGTTAATCTCTCTCTCTCTAGAAATTTTCATCAGAACTTTGGGGCTGTTTTATTAAAAAACCCTTTCTTTTTGCAAGTTTGTAAAGCAGGTCAATTATGCTTAATCAACTGTTGTGTCCACATTAAGCTTTGATGTTTATTCCTCATCAAGGTGAGTCAGATAGAAAATAATTAGGGTCAGCAAACTCTGTTGCTGCATTTTTGAATCTTTATTCATAATTATAGTACTTTCCCTTTTGCTTCAATTGCAAAATTTTAAAAAATCACACAATATAGTAAGATTAGTGAATAATTTAAAATTAGGACTTCTTATGAGCTTCTTATAATTTTTATGATATTAAGATAGTTTTATGTCAGCATAACACGTTTCACGTTTGCTGTTCAAAAAGCAGCTCCTACATCTGTCAGAATTGGCAGAAAAAAAATACAACAAAACTGATGTTTCGTGCTTTGTAGTACTTAGCCCTTCTTTGGATTCCTATTCCATTAATTTAATAGTACTGGAATAAAAGCTGTCCAGTAACTCCTGGAAAATTTGAGACCATCAAGCAGGGGTTTGGTGGCAGGGGAAGCATGTTGTAGAGGAATTCAGAGCAGGAAGACGTTGAAGCAAAGAGGAAGAAAAGAAAGAGGGATTCTAGAGTAAATTGGCCCACATATAAATTACACTACTGCTTAACTGCAGGGTTTGTTGTTGTTGTTTAACATGACCCGCTGGTTACATGAGTTACAATGCAATAAACCATAAATAATCTCCAATGTTAAAACTATTCAGGACTCCAGGTGACTGAAATAAATTATTGTAGCTTATTATTTATTAGTTTACAATACTTAAAGAATTATCACCTCTTCGGAAGAGCATAAGAGCAGCAGTGACCTCATGTTGGGGCTGTGTTTTCAAATGACTGACAGATGAAAAGATATCTGGTATGTTGGTACTACCTTGACAGAGAGACCTCTGGGTTCTTTTGGATTTTGATGTATATTTAACATTTTGGCAAGAACTGCTTTAATGACCAACATGGAGCAAAAAATAATCTGTACTTGTAAGATTATACCCTGGTACAGAGGTCCTGTTTTAAAATCTGGGCCCTTTTTTCTTCAGTAATACACAGGCTTGAGATTTCAGGGTACTTAATGCTTTTAATATAACTAAAATCACTAAGGCAGAAGATGAAGGATCCTACAGATACTGAGTAGTGTTACACGTCGTATTGCAAGTGGTTGACATCAGGATGGATGCTAGAGATTTTAGCTGTTTATTGTTTTAATCTAAATGATTTCTCCAGTCATTTAAGAGCCAATAAATTGTTTTCAAAATCTGTTGTTCAGCTGCAACTAATCAAATTGAAGATTAACTTCTAAAATGCATCCATATTTAAATGAACCGTGTTTGGGACAGGAAGGGGGAAGAGTTAGCAATGCTTTTAACTGAATATTGCTCTGGCATTGGGTTTTTCAAAGCCCTGCCAGTAAAACAGCTGAACTGTTTCCTCAAACTAATGAAACAGAAGCACCTGCCTGTAACAGACACAAGTTCTTCCTCAGAGGAGACTTCATTAAAAAAACCCCAAAACAAATCAAACATAACATCGTAACAACAATAGCAACAAATAAAACTTTTTAGCCCTTTTATTGAATTTTTTTTACCTGGCATCCGTCTCTCCCCCTATAATTAATGTGGATATTCTTCTTGCAACAGCTGTGTCTGAGGATTCAAGTTGCTGAGCTTCTGCTCATGCCTGGCTCTCATTTATCCAATTGAGTGTCTTTCTCTTACTTCCCTTCCTCCTTCAAAATGTCAGATTTCAGAAGGAGGCACTTAAAATAATTAAGGTGGGCCTTCACTGAAGAAAAATGCTTTGTTTGCATGCCCTTGTGATGGCCTATGCCATTTTATTGTAGCCTGCATTTTGTGTCAAGAAACTGGAAGAAAAATGTGTGAGAGGAAGATGAGAGAAACTAAGAAAATGAGCAGGTTTTTCAAACTGTTGACAATTGTATTTTGAGAGGAACAACATAGTTTTTTATACCCACACACTGAGTTTAGTTAAATTTAGGAGTGAAACCAGCATTTTAAAGTTTGTCTGAAGAAGCAAAGGGAGAAAAATACATAAAATGTGTCATAAATCAAATATGTGTGCTGTGAAAGAAATATTAAGTGGAGTGTAAATTACATTGCCTATTACCAAGTTTAATTCTTGTAATGTAGGATAAGAAAAAAATAGAAAAAGAATGAAAATTGTTTCTAAGGCCATTTTAGTTAACGCTTTCATGAGAATGACCTGGAAAAAAGGCAATATATTTAAAAAAAGGGGAGAAAAAGAACACCCAGAACCTCAATTAAAATGCTTATTGAAACTGAAATTTCTTCTTAGAATGAAATAAACAAGTTACATGTAGTGTGCAAGAATTTCAGTTCAAATTGTGTATGTAATACAGACCACACAGTTAAGTGTACTTACGTTCTGAGGGAGAGCTGCCATAAGTTAATTGCAGTTTATTCCAAAACCACCTGACTAGAGGGTGGTTTTTGTGGTTGTTTGGACATATAACTTAAGAAAAGTGGTCTTTTTGAAAAATGATTTTAATTACTCTTACAAAATTTTCCTTCAGAAAACAGAAGATAGGCATGTTTCTTAGTGGTCCTGTCAACTTTCCCTCCACACTGATGTGGTGAAGTTTAGCAGTGAATGTCTTTATTTTTACACCAACTGAATTATGAGCCTGCTGTTGTCCTGAGGGTAAGGGACCAGAAAGCATTTTTGTTTGTTTCAGACAGAAATGGTTTCTTGTTAAAAAAATAAAATTTCCTTCTATCTGTAATCCTGTAGATGTAGAGCATACACCCTTGCAGTGAGCTGCTGGGAGAACTGGTGGCTCACCAGTAATGAGAAGGCAGTTCAAGCTCAGTACATAGTTGCACTGGGTATAACCTAGTGAGATTATCAACAAAGCTTTCAATTACAATTGAAACTTGTGTTTATAAAGACCTTTGTGTAGCACAGAGTGAATTAAAACAAAAAAGCCAGTAATTTATTTTTATGTAGACTACCAGATGGTAATTACTGTAGCTGATTTAGTAGTCTGGAATAGATTCAAACTAGTGACCCAGAGGTGTTTAATTTCTTGGCATTTTTTCCTCAGGTTTTCTTTTAATCCGTGATCACAATTCAACACCTGTTTAGAGATGGTTCAGCTTTGGCCTTAAACGGATTGGCAATGTGTCATTAAACTCAAGAGGCTTTGCCAGCAGGGCATCTCCTTTGGCAGGTTAGCTTCCAAGCAAGATTTGATTAGGTCAGCAAATGTATTTGTGAGTTGTTTCTGTCTTCACATGTGACTTTATATAAAATGGTGTGAGATTGAAACAAAATTTATTGCATTTAATAACATATGTGTTAAAAACATTTTTTTAAAAAAAAGATTTATTCAAGTCAGTAAGGTTAAATATCTCTCTATTTCCCAGCCTTACAGGGTTTTGAGGGTTTTGACATGTTCCAATTTACTGTACAGCACCAGTGTTGGTATAATTTGTGGGGAGTGAGCAATTGCAGGATGTGTGGCACGAGTGATTGCCCATTTGCTCTGTTTCTTGCTATTTCGCAGCTGTTGGGAGAACCAAAGTAAGGATGAAGCTCTTGACCCTGAGGTCAATTAGAAGCTTAGAAGCAGGTCAGAGGAGAGTGGATGGTAAAACAAGTATTCTGGGTGTATGCAAGTGAGCAAAAATAATTTGTGTCTAACAGAGTGCTGCTTGAGGCTCTGGAAGAAAAATGTGCTGCAAAAATACTAAAAGTTTTAAATAAATATGAGACAGTAAAGAAATTTGCTTTTAATTGCCTGCTGTGCTGTGGCAGCTTCTTTATATCGTTTACTGCGAGTCTACATGTCCTACCACATGAGTGTGAGTAGCTCGTGTGTAGCAGGCAATAGTGCCTCTCAATTACTGCTGCTGCTCTGCTGTGGTATGAGGCTTCATGGGGTGTGAAATGGGTCCCAGAGAGGCCTTGCAGCACTGACCACTGTTTCCCCTTCTGGCTGCCTTTGTCTCACCACTGGGCACGTGGAATTCCCAGCAGAGGCTGCAGTGGCACAGCCAGCTGCTGGTCACATGGTGCACCTAGGCTTGGGAAGCAGCCACAACTGCCCATGGGCTGTACACAGCTGAAGAGCCTCCCCACACCTGGGATTATTCTACAGGCAAAGCATGATTTTTTGATTATAAAACAGGAAGTAATGTAATTCCTATTTGTTTACTAGATTGCCTTTGGGCAAAGAGGTAAAAATGCCAAAGAGAAATATAAATCATAATGTTCAACTCTTTTTAAAACATTATTTCTTACTATAACACATTGATAGCACTAGTTCAGAACCCTATCCAAAGAGTATTTTTGTGGTGGTGTCATGGTTGGAATTTTTATTGTATGGAAATAGCAAATTGAAGATTGGCTGGTGGAATAAATTTAATTTACCTCTCCTTTTCTCTTTAATATAAATTGCATACAATAATACTGTGGTCAAAAAGACAGAAAATTGGTTCCATAGCTCCATAAAAGTATATATGTTTTTTATGTAACAAAAATTAGTCCAAAGAAAATTATTTTAGTATACTGATTTTAAGTATGGTTGTGAGAAAGTTTTCAGTTGACTGTGAATTCTGTTTGTATCAGTCCCTTACCCAAAGAATTAAAATGTGAGGTGTTTCTGTCATAAAATCTGAAATGAAGATTCTCATACAGCAAGTTGTTTCAAGTTGTCTGCTTTCTTTCTCCTAATCTCCAGTTTCTTTTGAGGTAGACCAGAAAGCCAGGAGGATTTAATATTTACTGGAGGGGAAAATACCCAAACAACAAAAACCCAAAAACCACAAAATAAACAAACCAACAAAACCTCATCACCCTCCCCAAAAATCAAGGAAAAGCCAAAATGACTGAGTCTTACTCAGAATGGAAGTTTTTTCTTCTAGAATTAGTACAGTTTGAATAAATGCTGTTTCTCTTGATGTACAAGCAACAAACAAAAAACACCTAAAACCCCAACCAAGACCTCAAACCCTAAAACAAAAGAAGGAAAGAAACCTTTGAAAGTTCAGTATAGGGAATTTCTGTATTTCTGCACAACTCAGGCTCAGCTTTCTCTGGGGAATCTCACTTTAATAACATGAGATTATACTGATATAAAGAGAGAAACTATATTTTCAAGATTTTTTTCAGTATTCTTCATTCTTATTTATGATTAAACATGAGGGTAATCACAGGATTTTCCTATATATGGCAGTTTAAATATAATTTAGAAATACTAATAGCAGAATTTTGCATTTCCAATACATTCTTTTTTCATTCTGTTCCCTTTTGGAAAGTATTTATTTGAATTTATAGCATAATAAACCAGCATATATCAGCCCTCTTCTTTATTCTTTATGCTTAACTAATTACATGTTATACTGCTTTAATGGTGAGAAGTAAAAATGTATTTGTTTTGATGATTTTTTTTTTGAAAACTTCTTAAGCTCCTGCAAACAAGAATGTATTACTGATTAGGTAAGGTGGCGTTTTAGTTAGAACTTTCCAAGCTTTGTACTTGTGTCTCTTTTCTCTGTATCTTTCCACCCCAGGAGTACAAAAATACTGCTTTTCTTATGTCTACTACCTCTTGAAGGTGGAGTATACATTAAGTATAAAATGTTGATGTTTTGATCTATAAAATCGTTACTGAATCGTAGGGAAGGAGCATTGGATTGGGGGAGATTGTCCGTGTCTTTAGGGCCCTAAAATGCTTGTATTGAGACAAAATGACTGCTTAAATTTATCACTTTGGAAGAGTAAAAAATCTGAATGTAAATCTATTTTGAAATACTTACACTACCAAAACTGAATATTCTTGAAAACAAATATTCCTGTTTAGACCGATTGAAAGCTAATGAAGAATAAATTGAAAGGGGCTTATTTACATTAAGGCAGAAGTTTTCTTCAAAGAACTTCCTATGTTAAATGGTTTTCAGTGTTTTTTCATTATGACCTATAAGGTCTGATACCCATAAAATTTGTGTCTGTGGTTTAGTCAGGCATGCCTTTTAATTTTTCTTTACAACCTGTAGAGCCATTCATTTTTTTTGTGGGAAGGATTTGGTTTTCAAATCTTCAAAATCCATTTTGAGTAAAGCCTTTTGTTGTTTTTTTTTTCTTTGCTATTCTTTACATGTATACATTTGTGTATGCTTCAAAATGTGCAGTTTCCCCTTTTTTTGTTATTATGGTACTTGCCATAATAATCTTAGTGATACAATGAAAGACTGATGCTGCCTTTGTTACCTGCATATTTCTCCATTTGTAGTGATAATCCATTCTATATCTATAAAGCAACAATACTACCAAATTTCATTTACGTCCTTCTGACTAGTTTTCTTTGTTGTTCAGCTATTGTGTCTCATTTTCATCTGAGCCACATTTCCAATTGTTCTGTGATTGACGTGCTGGAGAGATTGACAGTTACCCCCTAGTGCCTGCTGTCTGGAGATCCCACAAGCAATAATGGATTTTACACCAGAATTTAGCATCAAATATTGGCTTTCAGTGTCAAATGGGTTAAATTTAAATGCCAGTTAATTGTAGCCATTTTGAAATCATAGCCTTAAACAAAATCGGTTTGGGGATATCCATAAGTCTGAGTCTTGTGTATGCCACGCAACCCAAATGTCTCAAACTCAGCAGAAATGAGCTATTGCATTCATGGCTGTTTCTGTTTCCTAATTTTGCAAGAAGGCCGAAACTTGAGAGTATAAGGAAAGTTTAGAGTGTGGTAGGGAATTCTAATTTCAGGTAAACCAAAAAGAGAAACCATGCTTATCCTAATTTTGTAATTCAAATATGTCTCCTCAAAGCCTACACGTCTGTTATTAATGCTAGTCCTCCTGTAATTACACTTTTTTTAGCCACAACTCTACTTAAAAATACCCCTTTTTCCCAATTCTAAAACTATTAGCATGTGAGATGCTTGCTTCTGTTATGTTCCAGAAGCAAAAAGTTATGTAAACCTTTTAAAATTACTTTTGTGCAGAGATTCCCTACATAAAACTAGCAAAAAATTGTGACTTTCTATTTCCTGTACCCAGTAAAAAAAAAAAAAAAAAAAAAAAAAGTGTGTAAGAAGAGGTGTTTTGGGAAGCGGTGGAACTTTACTGATCTTTTGTGGGAATTTGTCAGAGTTGTTTTTCAAGCATGCTGACCTGTATCTATGAGATGTCTCTAAACCACTGCTCAGAGCTTGGTCATGATTCCTGTCATGTGCTTTCCAACCTCCTTCAAGTAGCTTTGAAAGGGGAGATGCAGGTGCAACATGAAGAACAACTGTTGTGTCTTTGCAGGGAGAATGGGATGATTTCTACCATTAGAGTCAGCAATAATGACTGCTTAGCTCAGATTTTTCTTTTCAAGATTTCTTAAGGTGTCTTATTTCATGTTCATGATACCAGGTTTGGTTTAAATACAGTTGAAATTATTTTAAAAAATTACTACCATTTTACAATACATTCTGCATTCAAATTTAAGTTACCCTTTATGTGTAAAAAACGGTACTGTTAGTGTAATAACAGCAAAAAATATTTTTGGATAAAAAGATCTGAGATTAGGTCTATCTCATACTGTAATTAATTTTTATGTAATAAAATAGACATTTTGCATGCTTGATAAAGATAAATAACAATTTCTCTATTTCAGCATTTCTGTTATGGATTCCTTGTTTTTGAATGAGCACAGAAATCTCTTAAACTGGTGAGAGTAAGAAAACTCTCCATATTTCTTACTTCAGCTATCTGGTTGTTCATATTGGAAAGCTTTCAACAGAAATCTGTAATTACTCATTGGTCAGATTTTGGAAAGATATACCTTATTGTGGTGTATGTGTCACAGGACTCCTAGTTTTATGTGTACATTTGCTTTATAGATTTCAGATTGGAATCTAATCCTTACAGAAAAAAAGAAGTATATTTTCAACACTTTAATAACAATGTAGAAGTTGGTTTAAAAAAAAGGGAGGGGAACAAGTTGGCACATCCAGTTAGTGTTACCTTAATGAGTTCCCATTAAGGTGATTGGTGCCTAGCAGTTGCCTTTGTCCCTGCACACACTAGTCTAATTGAAAACATCTCTTTCTCCCTTGAACTTCCAGATTGCGGATTTGACCAAAGTGGGTGCATGGTCTCTGCAAAGCTGTAGGTAGTTTCTCTAACCATTTTGCTTTTCAGGTTGTCAATGAGCATCATAGTGTATAATATCAATGGTATTACATTTGAGTCGTTACTACACAAATTTTATGTTTCAGACTGAAAATCGCTGTAACTCAAGGAAACAAGTATATATATATATATATATTTTTTTTTTTTGTGAGGTTAAGTGAGAACTTACAACAGAGCCATTGGAATTACTTGTTTGTATAAGGATGCTAATGCCATTGCAACATTTTCTTAAAGGATGCCAGACAATTATATGTAGAATATAAAGAAACAAAAATGAAGGCGAAAGAAGATGCCCTGGCTAAGGCTGAACTTGAAACCCTTCAGAGTGAGTTTTTACCACTGTCTTAATAAACAAAGATGTAATACAATATACCTTCTCCATTGGATGTATATGAACAAACATTTTTCTAGTCTTCTAAAATACTTGCTTTATATTTATCTACTGCTGTTAAATTTAAATATGCTTTTAATTTTGTGGCTAATTTTGCAGTAGGTTTGCTGGTTTGTTCCTGTAGAAACATACAACTCAGGTGGTCAGTTAGATTGTAGCAAGAGGAATGTACCTTGCTAGAAGTGTTGCTTTTTTATTTGGGATCTTCCCCTTTGAGGGGAAAATCTCAAATGTGCTATGCATTTTCAGAAGTGACCTCTTGAGTTTTTGAGCATTTTTGTATTCTGTTTTTTTTTTTTTTTTTAAAAAAAATTAAATAATGTGTTTAATAATTCTTTTGTGCATATTGAGTTTTTTGTGATAGAAAGTGACAATAATTTGAATTTCCAAAAGTATGGATGCAGACTTCAGAGACAAATTCATTTATTGTTGAAATAAATGCTTTAAAGTTTTTATACTCTTATAAAAGACCAGAGAAGGTAATTAACATTTCCTTTAATAAAGTATTCAGAATAATTATAGGTGACTTTTCCTTTTCTTCTTTCAGTTATTTGCTTTTGAGAATGATTAAACCTACCGTTTTCTGAAGACAATTTTAATAGTTTTTTGTCCATGTTTGTATGTGTGTGCTTGCTTTATTTACTGTACTTAAGTGCATGCTTTTAAGTTCCTTTATTCTGACTAGTGCATCGAGTGCTTTGTGATAATTTAGTAGTAAGATAATTTGGAGTAAGCATAAGCCTTTAGGTACTTAAAATACAGCTGCATTATTTATATTTGCAAAATAGCTTAATTTTGTAAAATCAGTGAAGAGATCCAGTTCCAGCAATAATTCCCAACTTATCTGTAGCTGAATCTATTTTGGGAAAATGGATAACATTCAGCATCTCAGTAAGCATCATGGACCCAGGCCAAATCTAGCAAAATAGTGCATTTAATTCTTGTTAGGAAGGCCTGCCATTATGTTTGAGATACCTACCACAAAATGGGCCCTTGTAAAGGGTCTTGACTCCGGTTATTAAAAACTTGTTAAATTGTCAGATAGTAATGTATTACCATTGTTCAAAATAGCTGGCATGCATTCCTCATTGAAATCTGCAAACTACTGTTTTAAAAGGACTAGGCTTTGAAAACAGAAGTGCAAATGAAAGTATAAAGTTATTAAAATCATAGTATGCACATTCCTGTGTGTCACTGAAAGGCCACGGATGAACTTTTAAGTATTTCCCCACTGTTTGTTGTGGGAGTCACTTTTTTTGTTGTTACCCCCAGTAGCAGTGGCCACTCCTGAGAGGCACAAGTTTGGCTAGTTTGGCCTTCCAGATCACCCCTGACCTCTCACAGAGGCACCACCCTGTCCCTGTCACGCTGCTGGGTGCACCATGGTGTGACTCCCATGTGTGCCTGGTGAACCAGTGTCACTCATGTGAGCAGGGGCCAGTCCTCAGCAGTCTCCCTGGCTGGCACCCTGCCCTTCCCTCCTAGCCCTGCTGGCAGGGAGCAAAGGAGGATTGAGAATCACCACCTGTAATTAGCAGAGTTTGAGATTTGGCCTGGAATTATTTGGTGAGCCATAGCAATGCTATAGCTAGGCAGCAGAATGAGCTGTCAGTTACCTTTTTTCTAATAAGTAAGACTCCCAAGAGAGGAGCAAGAGATGCATCCATGTTACTGTAGGCAAAAAAAAATTATATCATTTTTTCCTGAAGCTTGCATGCAAAGCATCTGCCAAATTTGCTTATTTCATTATGTTGCTCTGCATTGTCACATCACAATTAGCATAGAAAGGTTGTAAATCACCAAATGTGCATTTTGTTTCCCCCATTCTTCTTAATTTTAGACACTATCCCTGGGATGCGAGGTCATAATAAAGGTTCCATCTATTTAATTGAGTAAACATATCTCATGCTGATTAGCAATAGCTGTTTTACAGTGCTTGTTTTTTCATGCCCTAATTGCTAGTTTGCCCCCTTGTCTGTCTGCTTTCCTGCTAAAACTGTGCAGTATTCTTTAGGCAGCTTGAACTAAAACCAGAGTAGGGTACTGGAGGAGGAAAATATAGTTTGCTAAGCAGGAAAAAGAGGACAGTATTGAGATATCATTAAAGTTCTATTTTTGGGAAGGATTGTGAAAAAATAATTCTTGGTAAGTCAATATTATGCAGTTTTGATTTCTTTTTCTGGCACTTTTACAGCACTTTTCAATCCATCCAAAACTGTCATTACTGCCTCAGTAAAAGATAGCAACTTTACCTTACAAAAATAGAGCAACTTACAATGCAATTTTAGGTTTCTAGGAAATATGGTTTTGTAGGAATTACAGAGAGCTGTGTATTTTAGGGACAAAAGTAGAAATGGTAGAAATGGTTTAGGTTACATTTTCTGATGCACTTTTCACATTTAGATGTAAGAACACGAAGTCTTATTTTTAAATGAAGTGGTTTAATTAATAAACTTTCTTCCAACTTCACCCTGTCCTGTTGTGTCACACGTGTGAGATCCCTGCATCAGGGAATGGTTCTTTCACAATGGGTAGCCTTGTTCCTCACAGTCATTGGATAAAAAGTACAATAGGCATTGTTAAACTAAGATGACATAGGCATACAATCAGGACAGATCACTCAATTCTTAAATTTAAATTGCAAGGTTTGAGTAGTTATCAGGACAAATTCTAGCAGTTCTCAAGCTGTTTTTGCATGGAGTAGTACTTCTTTCAGTGATGTCCCGTTTGGGGGAGAAACACATCTATTTTTCTTTCTTTATAGTTTGCCTTGGCAGTTTCTCTTACTTTCCATTCTTCTTAGTTTGTTTTCCCTGACATTCAGTATGAAAACTTAAATTTATTTTTAAAATACGCCTTTTTGAAAAAATGGTGCCTGCTAAGTATTACGGGTGAACTCTTCACTGGCATCCCAGTTACAAAATATATTCACATTGTAAATCCAGAATTCTAGATTCCATGATGTACAAGGCATCTAGAGCAATCTATGGCAGGAAACTGTTTTGTTTCTAATTATAAACCATGTTGAATAGTATGTGGGTTTTTCTGCTTTTTCCTTACCCCCATCATTCAAGCTTTAACTGAAGTATGAAATTACAAGCCCTGTGGCTGCTTGATGAGCTGCCTTTCTGTGTCAGGTTTTTATGATGTGGTAGTTATGTCTCTCTATAGGGTCTTACAGCACTCTTACCCAAGTGACTGCCACCAAACATCCAGAGCTGTAGTGAAACCTTTAATATATTTGATCAGTTTTGGTTAGGCTTGGTTGGTTGTCCTTTCTTGACAGCATGCTGCTTGGGTAGCTTTTTGAATTGTTTCATGAAACCCAGGGATGGGAGACATCATTAGGTCATTTAGTATAATGGATTTATTTCAGACTCTTACAGGAGAAAATCAGTGAAAAATACTGTTTCTCCTGACTTGTCTTGTTTGACTTGTACCAGTGGTGCACTTCAGCTTTGCGCTTCCTGTTACTCAAGATAGACATTGATCAGTAAACCTTGAGATGCCTTCTGTTCTTCATGGTTTGTTCAGATAATTAATTTTGTTATTATATAGTTATATCCTAATTTCAGTATGAATTTCTCCAGGTTTAGCTTTCAGTTGTTCTTTATTAGCATATCTGTGCCTAAAAAGTTTTTATTTATCTGCAGGTTTTCTTCATATAAAGCCTTTCTTGAGCCCTCAGTTTCTGTGGATTTTCTGTACTCAATTTAGTTTTGCAATATATCTAGAAGTATTGGGCCCTGGGTTTGTCATCTTTTGATTATAAAATCATGTTTCTTCTGTGGTCATTACAGAATCACAGGCTACTTTAGTTCCCATTGCTCTGGTAGCTCATTTCAGATTGTCCACCGTAACTGCAACCCCTGATACCAACGGTTCCTTGCCCAAAGTCCTTTCTAAGTGCAGATGTGGCATAAGGCCCTTAGCTAGTCTGTAACCCAGACTACCAGCCAGTCCATGTTCCTACTTCTTGTTATTTCCTCTTCACTGTAAACCATTTGGACCAAATTTATGGAATCCAACACTATACTGCAGGTTACTTCCCTTTTATTTCCAAATATTTGATAAATATCTTGGGTAATTGTGTTTAGTATTAATCTCTGCCAAAATGCAGTGTTGACATGGCTGCTCAGTAATGATTTGCTGACAGGCAGGTTCAGAGAAAATTAATTTATGCAATGCATGCTTTTTTGGTTGGTGTGGGTGTGAATGTTCTGATCACTTAATTGTTATCTCTGAAGCCTAATTATGGCAAACTATGCATCATCCATTTCACTGATTGTTTTGGCAGGCCTCCTGAAAGAATTTTGAACTTTCAAGCTTGTATATTTTTCCTGGTTGTTTTGACTAGGCTTGTGTGATACCTCTCCCCACAAAACTTGCTTTAGACTTTATGGAAAATATTCTGCAAAAATATAATGCATGAGACTCATTTGAGAGAGGCATGCATGCTTCATTATATGCTTGTTGTCAAGTATTGGAGCCTTGTTTCTAACCTTTTTGTGTTTTGGGGGAATTGGAAGTTTTGGGAAGGGTAGGTCTTCAGAAAAAAAGATGAAAGCTATCAAAATCTGTAGCTTGTGAGAACTTTTTTGTTTAGCTGACATGCATTCATCCCTGAGCATGTCTTTAGTCAGTTTGCTCAAAAGTAAAGTAGCTTGTATGTCCCAGTACAGGATATGTATATAGCTGTCTCTAATTCTTGATATATTCATATAATCCCATTGACTTTGAGTATAGAAATGTGTACTTTTTTAAGTATATGTGCATAAGCTTTTTTTAAGCCCCATATTTGTATTGATATTGAACATAATTTGCTCCATTTTCTCAATAGACTGTCAAAACCTTAGTACAATTTTTTTCCAGACTTCTGGGTTCTTTCTGTTCTGTCTGTGTTACTGTACATGTAAGTGAATCTTTCTGTTGTCATGTTTTCAACAAATTTTAATGCTACAAATGCTTTGGTTCTTTCATAGTTGCATAGGTAAGTGAACTGTGTTGAAAAAAGATCTCAGTGCACTATCTTGCTGGTTTGCCAAAAATATGTTTTCTGTCTACCTTTTTGTGTGGTCGTATTTCTTGCTTACTAATGCATGAGATATCAGGCAGTTTGTCCCTTTCATTTTCAAGATATCACTGTCTTTTTTTGATTGTATTTTCTGTGAATTCTTGTTCATGCTTAAAACTTAAAAGCATTCCAGAGAGAGGGAGCTACAACTTGATGTATCAAAATTTGTTTGCAGAATTTCGGTGCTTAGTTTTGGTTTTATTTCTTCCTCTATGAAGCAGTTGCTCTTTTTTTTGTGGAAAAATTCTCAGAGTTCTTTATGTTTAGATCAGCTAACATGTAAAATCAATATAAATTTTTCTGAAAACTTTAAAATGCAGAAGCTCTGATACTTGTTATGGAAAAAGCATCACTGTTTTATTACATGGCACTTGATGCATAAAGTCTAGCTGATTCCTTATCTGACACTTGATGTATCTTAAAGCAAATAACCATTAGCTAGATACTATTAATTCTGCCAATGATAAAATTAATGTACTAGTAAGGTGGAAAAACTCATTAGGAAGATCAAAAGTGTCTGATTATGTTCAAGTAATTCATCAGACTTCAAAACCCAGATCATGGCACCATAAACTAGTAAAATGTATAGCCAGTAAAAGAATAGTTTTGGAGGCCTTTAGAAACATAACATTTTGTACTTTAGGGGAGTTAGCTAATTGTTATCTGTAAAGTCTGCACATCCCAGTGATAGGTGTGTTTATATGCTGTTCAAACATAGGGGACATAGCTGCATCTCTCTTTTTTTAACTCTTAAGTTGTTAAATACACAGTCAGTTTTGTTCTTCTGGTAAAGAACATGATAATTCTGAACCTGGAAAATACTTGTAGAAAATTAGTATTTTTGCAGTATGAATTCAGGAAATGATAAAACAAAATTCCTTCTATTAAAAAGGACTAGAATTCTCTAAAAGTTATGAGTCATATAAAATACTGATCAGTTGACATTGGACTGGTAGATACTGAGTAATTTCCATTGTGCTTATGATCTTGAATTCTGTATGCACAAAAAACCAAATTCTATTTGTTTTTTTAATTCTATTTAATAGACTAAAAAAAGTTACTACTCAATAATTTGGCAATTAAAGCACGTAATCTTCCCAGAAAATAGTAATGAGAGTAAGCTTTTAATTTACCCTGTTGAAGTCAGGCTCTGTTTAACCAAGATAGTTTTCTCTCCCCTGTGTTTAGTTGCACAGGTGCCAGTAACTCTGGTTACAGTGAAGGTTTGCTGGATATTGGTGCCCACACAGGGCACTGTGGTTTGACTGCTGTGGTCTCCAGCAGACACTGAACTCACTATCACAGAACTGAGAGGAATCTAGGAAATCTTTTCTGTATGCTTTTCCTACATTTTAACTAGGTTTATGAGTAACAATATTTAAACAATAATTGAGACTGGAGGAGAAAAATGTATTTTTAAAGTCTGTTCTGTTATAGTGGTTGGCCTAAAACCAGCACCATTAGAAACTGACACTAAATATTAAGGGAACACTTGTGTTTCAAAACTGAATCCCAGCTGCAGTTGTCACTACTGTCAGCACAATCAAACACATCCTTACTTTAGGTTATGGTGGTGGGCAGCTGCACCAACTTCCTGGCTGTCTGTCAAGCCTTAGCAGATACAGGATTCAGCTGTCTAGGCATCATCTAGTATTTGGAAAACCTGATCCATATTCTTTTCAGGGCAAAGTGCCTGGTCAGGTCGGAAGTGTCTTTTAGGCTGCCAGTTGAATTGCTGATAGTGAAAAGATAACATGGAAGAGGGAGGTTTTCTTCCTGGGTATCTCCTGTGGACTTCTGTTGTTTGGGTGAAATAGTCCCAGTGGTCTGTTTTGTTTTCTCCATATTCACCTGAAAGAGCACCAGTGCTTGGCTGTCTTAAGTTCATGCTGCTAAACATAACTTCTGAACTTCCTCTGTCTAAAATCCTTTAAGATGTTGCCATTAACTCGCTTTTATGTGCTTTCCTGCTCTAAAAAGTGGCTTTGAAAATTCTGAGGTGAAACTGTTCTTGATGGGTTATTGGGAGCCCTGTGTCAAAGGTGCTGTGACTTCAATTCTATTTATTTTTTTTAATTCAATATGACAGCAATTGTGGTATCAAGAGATATGCTGAACTCCTTCATCTTTTTGTATATGCATGGGGGACAGTAGAGATAAGGGTTTTTTAATTCTGGTTGAGTGCTTGTTTGAGGTTGTACAGCCATCTTCTCTAGGTGGGATTTCTCATTCCTTTGATAGTCAGCAAACAGCAGGGTGTCTTATCTATGTTAGGTCTTCCTCTGTCACTTAACTGCCTGAAGAAAGCATAGATACTGTCTTTGATACCTCATTTTAAAGTGGAGCACAGTGTCCTCTGGAAATAGTTACAGAATTACTTCCAAAACTACAGCAAGAGCCTAGATGACCTATTTCAGGCTGTGCTCTTAATTTTTAAATGTTGGTTAGAAGCATTCAGGGTTTAACTATTTGCATATTTTGAGAGGAAAAATTAGTAAGCAGTAGCTGATGGGGTGCAAGATACAGGAAAAGCCAACTGTCATGGGGTGTCTCCACTGTTAAGTAATTCCAAGTGAACAAACACACACAGTGTACTTGATTGTTTTGAGGGATTGAAATAAGGTGGTGAAAATTGTCATTGAAGTTAAGTTCCTAGAATAGTTAAGTACTGGCAAAAAACCAGGATCAAATGTTTGCAGTAGAGAGTTGGTAAAGCTGTTGTTACTTATCCATACAAATCTTAAGGGATTCTAGAAGCTGTTGGACATGGCAGTTTTGGAGTAAAATGAGATAATAGTTAATATATGTGATTTGATTATAAAATTCACCTTTTGAAATAGACAAAAATTGTACCTGTGTTATCTTTACTAATATTTGCATAGTGAGAAAAATATGGTATTACACTTTTGATTTTCACTTAATTTTGAGGAATATGTGTCATTTCATTGTGTTTTCTACACATCCCTACAGAGGGATGCTAGAAAAATACAAATTTTAACTTAATATTTCATTTACTGAAATTTGACAGGTAAAGATTCTTTTCAAAAACAGGTCTCTGAACAACATACAGTGAAACTCTGAACAATGAAAAGTTTAAAACCTCATTAGTCCTATTAACTTTCAAGATCTGTATGACTTTTCTGTTCATTTTGGGTTCATTCTGTTAATTTTGTATTTGAAACAGTTCTCTATCTCTTTGTTGTGTTCTTAAATACTCAGTTACTAAGATTTGTCAAATCTGCAGTCTTTTCACTGTGCTGTTTCTGCACATATACTTTTAGGAAAAGAAATTCTGCTCTAGGGAATAGTCCTCTGTCCTCTTTAGGAATTTTTTAAACGTTTCCATGAAAACCAGATTTTTCTCCTCTGAAGTATTAGGGCGTGGTTGCAAAGGCAGATAAGCTGATCAGACAAGTGTGGTTCTTCTTTTCCTTGTCCACCACCTTTAAATGACTTGGATTCTTTTCTATTTGTTTGAGTATTAAGAGTAGTTTTCTACTTGCTTAGTAAATTGAAGTAGTTTGCTAAGTGATTGGATGATTGTAGAAACACAATAGAAGAGAGAGGAGCACCAAGACATGCAGTGGAGAGTGAAAAAGTGGAGTCAAGTGTAGAACTTCCCTCTTGGTTGCAGTGGAGTATTAGATCAGCTCTTTCAGTTTAGGGGCATTTAGTCATTGTGAATACAGCATATTTTGAAAACAAGAGGAAAAAACAGAAGAGTCCCACTGTGCACACCTGAGGTTTCTGGATGCTTTCTGAGTGTTCAAGCTTCTTTCTGCTCTTCATCTTCTTGTCCTTCCTAAAGTTCTGCCAATGGTCCATTTTAAGTCTTACTTTTGAGATCATCTTATATGGTGGATGCAGTTTTAGGTGCTGGGGTTGAGGTTATTGTGGTCCTTCCTTCCTTTCCTGTGAGTTTGCTGCTCCCATTTAATACCATTTGAAGGGCGGAGAGAGCAGAAAAGAGTAATCATTGTTAGAAATTAGATCCAACATTTAAATCTTCCTAAATGTGTAAGTGCTAGAACAGAGCTATTTGTGGTTGGAGAAATCTGAGAGTAGAGAAGCCATCTGTTGACTCAGAGGCTTCTACTTAGCATAGCTGACCATGAAGTAATACAGAATTGTCTAAAATTCACCTTTCTCCCTTTGCCAATTTCTCTGAAGCTAGCTGGACATCAGAATCTTTTAACAGCTCCTGTGCTTTTGCCTATACTAATCTTTGTAGCAGTAACAAAAGCTCATCTGGCCCTTTCAGGCATAGTTCAGATGGAAGAGGGGCTAAGTGGCTGCATTGCTATTTACTTCCAATAAAAATAAAATTATTATGCAAAACTCCGATTCTCTTTTTAACAAAGAAATTGAAGCCACTTCCTCAGTGGAAATTTTAAGATAGGATTAAGAGTTGAGGAGCTAAACCTGCTTCTGAATTTATACATGCCTGCAGTACTAGTAGTATTACTTTTTCTTCTTTTTACTTTTGTATAGAAGAGAAGAAGCCTAAAGTCAAGAAACCAAAATTAGAATTCCCTGTGTACACAGCTCTGGAATCAAGTGCATATATACCATCTTATGATCATGGAGCTTCAATTGAAGAGATTGAGGAACAGATGGATGATTGGTTAGGAGGCAGGAACAGAACCCAGAAAAAGAAGGTAAGTTCAAAATTTTCATGTTATATATTTTAAATGTTGATTCACTTGCTTGCCTCTCAGGAAAACAGAATATTGTGTGTATACCACCACAACATTCATAATACCATGAAAGTGTAGAGAAGTATTAATTGTCTGGCAGAGATATAACAGAAAAAATTATATTAATGTTCAGTGTAATTTGTGTAATGATGCTGGAAATGTTGTTATAATAGGATGTCGTTGATTAAGCCATATGAAAGCTCTCTGTGGTTTCTAATATAAATACTATCCTTGTTCACTAGAAATTAGTAGAACATAATGCTGTCAAGTTGTATGAGGTTTGGTTCTTTCTCTTAATTGCAGTTAATGACATTTTGCATGCAAGAATATATTCTTCTCTATTAAAAGAACAGCAAAGGAAAAAGAGGAACCTTCTCTTTGTAATATGCAGATGTATTATCTTTTGATTATAGAACTGATTACATACTTTGTCCATTTTATCTGATGCATGGAACAGTTCTAACAATTCAATTTAGGCTGATTGTTAAGGTTCTTTCTACTCAGAGATAAGGGTTCTTAGTGGCAGTTAATATAATTGTGTTCTGGTAAATTTTATTAAATCATACAAGCTTGAAAATCTATCATTTTCATGTCAGAATCGAGAATAAACATTGTAAATTAGTCTGCTGTCTTGAAAATCTGCCTTACTTAGGGTGTGTTTGAAGGTGAGTTGGTTGCATGCTTGATCATCTGGATCCCCAAACTCATCTTCCCCTCTGACAGAAATTGAGTCTGTCTTTGAATTTCCATGAAAATGCAGAAATTGAATAAGGCTGGGTCTATTGCATCTATAAATTTACACCTCCTCACAAAATATATAGAAGTTGTGTCTTCATAGACACTGCTAGGAGAACTAGTTGTAGGTCCATCCTTCCAGATGTCCTCAGCAAAACTAACTTGATTTTCTACACTTCATCTGGATGTTCAGTATTGTATCTCATTGCTTTAATAAAATAGTATATTTTTTAAATCATATTGTGTTACAATAGGGGTTACCCTTTTAGGGGCAACCAGGCAGTTTGTAGGTATGCTGTCTGGGTAAAGTGTTTGACCTGAACAAGCTGTGATGAGTTGTGCTTCCTTTGCTTGACAGCTAATGTATTGTCATGGCAGTGTCAACAGTTAATACAGTTGTGGGGGGAAACAGATTCATAAACTGCACAAAGAAATGGAGAATATGTCACTGGCTCTAGGAGCCTGCAGGACCCATTTGTATCTAATAGGAGAAGGTCTGTGTCATTTGTAATAAGTTCCCTGGGAAAATGGTTGTTCCACAAGGGAATTGTTCCTAACTGTCATTTGACACATTTTCCATTTTAGAAATACATATTTTTCATCACATCGTGGATGTGAACTGGGTCAGCATCCCTCTTCTGCCTCTTGCATGGGCATGAAGCCAAGTGATGTGTGACGTCCACCTCTCACTTCTGCTTGTTTTAGGAAAAAGTTACTGCTGTAAATCATTTTATCATCAGACTTTTTCTTGGGATTGTCGTTCTTCACTCATAAAGAAGCCAGTTAACTTCTGTTTTCCCTTGTCTTCTGTGGTAGCTCAGGGATGTGGACTGTGTACCAGCCCACATCAAAGTAGCTTGATAAAGTAGTACATTACTTTGTCATCCTTCCAGGAGTAAGAAGTGGAGTTCCTTTCCCTGCTGTTGGCATCCTAAGTGTAGATGATTACAGTAATTTAATATTGTTCATCAGCTGCTCTGCACTGTTAATATTTGTACTTTAGAGGTACCTATAGTCCATGAACTAGTGTTTTGGAAATGCTGTACTGTGCAAAGGGCTTAATTTGTTAGAAAGATTAGATTATGTTCAGTTCTTAGGTTGATTTATTCTTTTTGAATGCTTTGAGTTTGTTTTTTCCTTGTGATTTATTCTTTTTGATTACTGCTTCCATAGGATTTAAGTATTGAAGGAGATAAAGAACAGGCTGTAGAGAAGAAAACAGCTTCCTTCTTAGGCATTGTAAAACAATCTACCAAGGGAAGGAAAAAGAGGAATGTTTTCCTTTTTTTTTTTCCCATAAGGTTACATAGTTGGATGAAAACATGCTTATATCATTGTAAAGTTATTCTTCTGCCCAAGTGTGAGAATGCACTGAGCTTATGTCCATAAGGAACTAGTCTTGCCATGTTGTTACTCTTCAGTTAGAACTGAAAATTAAATGAAATAATAAAAGAAAGCAAGCTATTGGGAGGTAGATAATATCAGTATTGCAGAACAGAGAGGTAATTTTTTTGTATTTCTGTGTAGCAGTGATCCATCCACCTTTAGTACCTTTTTAGTATAATTTTAATTGTTGTACTTTAAAAAAAAATACTTAACAGAAAGGCTAGGTCAACAGTAAAAATAAATTTAGAAAATCATATTTATGAGGGAAGGTTAAATAGTTGGAATTTTAGACAACAAAAAAAGGAGTCTGTGTGGAAATAATGGGATACAATGCTTTTCCAGCCCATTCCAGCTTTGTTTTAGGTAAAATTATAATAATTTATTACGACTTACTAGTATATAATTATTATATACTTACTAGTATATAATAATTATATAATAATACTTATTAGTATTATTACTTTTCATAAATTCAGAGAGAAAGAAATACTCAATTTGCTTTGCAGCCAAGATGATTAAATTCAGATTTGGAAACACATGTAGGTGGAGGCACATACCAAGAGCATGTTACCTATATCATTTATGAAACCTTTCCATCTATCCTGTTCTTAAACTTGATCTGTTGGAAATAGTGTGAGCTGACTCAGTTGTATTTAAGAGCATGAAATGAAGTATGGCACTCTAGAGAGGTTGTTTTTTTTTGCTATATAGGAAATCATATGCTTACTTAGGACTAAATTGCATATTCATATAGTGCTGGTTATACTATTCATGCAAACTGCATGTGACGAAGAACCTGGGAGGAATTGCTAAAAGCTTCTTCTCATGCTGAACCACAAAACTCTTCAAAGCAAAATAAGCAAAGAAAAGGTTTATTTCAAAGATTATTTTTGTTTTATCACTGAATGTGCTCTGTTTCTGAAAAGGAGAAGATCTGCAAGATCTTACAGGTTGTTGAGATCTTAATTTACTTAGCTCAAGTTTCTGATTTTTTTTCCCCCTATATCTCACTAAAAGGTGACTGAAAAACTTGTTCTATGTATGCTTATCAGTAATTAAGGGAAGTTTACAGGGAATGGACTTCCTTTGAGGTGTAGTATTTTGTAGGCTGAGTATGTTGTTAAGCCAATATTGCATTAGTTAGCAGCCATTTAACCGTTTACTTCCCTGTTGAGCAACCTCTTATTTGGAGCTGGAAGAAAGAAAGGGAACTTATCAGAGGACATATTTTGTTACATCTGATCTTATTCAGTCATTTCTGCAAATATTCATGCAAGAATACATGTATTCACTGGTTTTGGAATCATGCTCTTGATGAATCATTTCTCTCAGTGGGATTTCCCTCATACTCTTTGTTCTGATTTGATTTTATGTGATTTGTAACACATGTTGTTTTCATGAGAGTTCATTGCTTATGTGAAGAATATTGTTGCACGAAAATCTTGGCCCTTAAGAAATCATTGGGAGATTTATCAGCCTTCAGTGGGAGTAGGATTATAATTCCTTTTGGTTTACAGATTCCTCATTATCTCTACTGGAATCTCCATTTCATATCATTATTTGACTCATTAATCTATGAAGATAGAGTTCCAAGTTCTGTCTCAATGACTGGTGAATACTTTTGACCTTTTGATATTTGCTTGCTCTGTAAAGAGGAGATAAAGGTGGAGAAAGACAGTGCCTGATCCCTTCCAGCTGGACCAGATGTGTGGATACAAAATGATGTTTCTCATTATTTTTTTTTCATGTTATCCTGCGGCACTTCTTGGCATTTGGGTGTTTTTGATATTGCAGGAGCACCTGGCTTGATTTTACTAAAGCAGGACTAGTAAAACTATTTTTGTGCACAGAGCATGGGAAACTTACCATTCATCACTTGTGTTTGATATACTGTTAACCTTTAAATTAGAATTAGTAAAAATACTGTGAAATAAAAGTATACATAAGTATAAATAAGCATTGTTTTTACACAGTTTATTGTAGACGCTGGAAACATGGTAGTTACCATTTTTTCTTAATTATTGAACTGTGGACACTGATCATTCTGATGCTGAACTCCTTTCTGGTTAAAATGCATTTTGTACTTTTGTTTTTCTCAGCCTGGGCCATCAAAGCACTGTGTTTCAGATATAGGATATTGATAACTGACTGAGCTTTTTAATCATGAAGGTTTTATTTGAAAGCTGGCTGTGGAATAGCAATAAAACTTTAAATGTACAGAAGAGATCTCTCTGCGTTCTAACATTAAAAGGCAAGATGCTATACAAATGCTAAATTACTATTTTGTTAGCTTAAAATGTATAGATTTGACAATTAAGTCTTAGTCATTTTATAACCTTGTACATTTTGTAATTGCCATCTAGCCTGCCACCTGCTCTCTTCTGCCTTGGATCTTCCCACATCTGTGCTGCTTTGAAATTCGAGTATGCTTTTTCTTTAGTAGCAAATAATGTGGTGCTTGTTCTAATCAGATGTCATATGATGGATTACCTGAATACAGTTTCCAGGCTTTTAAAAAATGTTAATTTCTTAAGCAAGCAGTTTGTATCTTAGCAGGATTAAGGTGTTGTGTAAACCAGATGTTTTAATAAATTGGTCTTTGAGGGGAAAGGTTATTCTGTTCTGATGTGCAGCCTGAGATCATCTAGTTTTGAAATAATTTATTTTCTCTTTCTAAGCAATGAAGCAAATATGCTATTTGAAAAGTGTGTCTGGATTCTAATGCTCTTTTATTCTTGGGACAGGTGCAAATAAGGAGCTAGCAGTCTGAGATTCCTCACAGTGTGAGCTACTGGGCCTTAATCCTGACTCAGAAGGATTACTGTAGGTCCAGAAAGTAAATCTCTGTGTTCCCAGTGAATTTAAGGCTCTGTATTGAGACTGCCAGCAATCATACATGTTAGTGTCAGTTATGAAGCTATTCATTGCAGCTAGTCTAAGTTCATAATACATTTGAACCTGAGCTCCAAATTCTCATCAAATGGTGATGACTTTGAATCACTATTGATCTGGGCCATATTGAATTTAGTAACCCTGAGGTGAAAATCTCAGTGTTCTATTACCAAACTCTCAAAAATGTAGTGTTACTGAAAAGATGCTTTATTAAAAAAAAAAAAAAAACAACATAAAATCTGCATTAGAGTGTTACTAAAAGTGTTAAGAGGTCAGACTTTCCTGTGGTTTTTTGTGCTTAGTGTCACTGCAAATACTGCAGACTCAGCCTGAGCAGAATATTGGAGTTTGCATGTTAAAAAACCTCTACAATTTATGTTGTTATGTTATGTTATGTTGCATAGGCTACTCCTGCAGTTGGCATGTTTGCATTAGAGTTCTTACTATTAATGAAAAATTATACACATGCTTTTAAAAATAATTGTTTAAATCTACCTATATTCTTCAGCTCCTGTCCGAGGTTGGTGGACAAGTATGGAACAGTGTATATATTTTTCTTCTCTGTAACAGAATTCTAGTGATGAAATATTGATAAGTTAGAACGACAGAATCATTTATGTTTGAAAAGACCTCTCAAGATCGAGTCCAACTCAGTACCACCATGTTCACCACTAAGCCACATCTAAGTGCCACATCCATGACTCTTTTGAAAACTTTCAAGAGCAGTGATTCCACTGCTTCCCTGGGTAGCCTGTTCCAATGCTTCACCACTCTTTTAGTGAAGAATTTTTTCCTATTATTCAATCTAAAACTCCTCTGGTGCAATTTGAGGCCACTTTCTCTTGTCCTAGTGCTTGTTATCTGATCTGCCCTGAGTATCCAGTTCTCCAGGCTAAACATCCCCATCTCCCTCAGCTGCTCCTCACCAGACTTGTGCTCCAGACCCTTCCCCAGCTCCACTGCCCTTCTCTGGACTCTCTCCAGCACCTCGATGTCCTTTTGGAACTGAGGGGCCCAGAACTGAACACAGAACTTGAGGTGTGGCCTCAGCAGTGCCCAGTCCAGGGGGCTGGTCACTGCCCTGCTCCTGCTGGCCACACAGTTGCTGATCCAGGCCAGGATGCCATTGGCCTCTTGGCCACCTGGGCCCTCACTGGCTCATGTTGAGCTGCTGTTGTCCAGCACTCCCAAGTCCTTTTCCTTCAGGCATCTTTGCAGCCACTGTGCCCCAGCCTGCAGCACTGCAGGGGTTGTTGTGACCCAAGGGCAGGACCAGGCACAGGCACTTGGCCTTGGTGAACCTCAGAGCTCTGGCCTCTCCCCATCAGTGCAGCCTGTCCAGATCCCCCTGCAGAGCCTTCCTGCCCTCCAGCACATCAACACTCCCACCCAACTCAGTGTGTCTGCAAACTGACTGAGGGGGCCCTGGATCCCCTCATGTGGGCCATGGACAAAGATATTAAACAGAACTGGTGGCAGCACTGAGCCCTGGGGAGCAGCACTGGATGTAATTCCATTCACCAGCAGCCTCTGGGCCCAGCCATCCCAACAGTTTTCTGCCCATCCTACAGAGCACCTGGCCAAGCCATGAGCAGCCAGTTTGTGCAGGAGTTGCTGTGGGAAATGGTGTCAAAGGCTTTCCTGAAGTCCAGGTAGGCACATCCAGAGCCCTTCAGTCATCCACTGAGTGAGTCATCTTATCATAGAAAGGGAGATCAGGTCAGTGAAGCAAGAGCTGCCTTTCACAAACCTGTTCTGGCTGGGCCTGATCCCCTGGTTTTCCTGCACATGCTGTGTGATGTCTTTCCAGAGGATCTGCTCCATGACCTTTCTTCACCCAGGGATGGTGTGGGGAAGGAATCCTTTTGTTACACATTATGTTGGTGAGGTAGCGAACAGGATATACCAATAAAATAGCTTCGTACTGTGGTTATTCTAAAATGTTTATGTAATTGCATATTAGTCATTAAATTCGCCTTTCTTTTTGTTTTTGCTATCCACCAGATCAGTCAGCCTAATGAACGGAAGGAAACCAGAAAGTTTTTTTTCAATTTTTCAAGCCTTATAACTGACAGCCAAGTTTTTGTTGGTTTTCTGGCTAATTTGTTTGTGTCTTTATGTGACTGTTGAAACAGAGCAGTCTATTTCTAGAGAATTAGTGTATTTAGCATATTTCTATCCAGTTGGCGTAGTTTTTATTTTGTTTAGAAACAATAAATTTATTTTATTTTATGTACTTTTTGAGTCATCTTTCCTTAAATGCAGACAGCAACCTTCTTTTCAGGCTTCTGTTTTGAGTATTTAAGCATCTAAGTGCTTTACTTTGGACTTGAATAGCTTTAAGGAGAATAAATGTGATTCTAAAAAAATATTATTTTTAATTATTGAGTTTTCCTTGGAGAGGATGACCCACATATTTAAATCTAGAATAAGGCTTGTCTGCTTTTGAGCTGTGAATATCAAATCATTAGGGTCAGGAATCTAATTTAATCTGCAGTATTAATCATGCAAGGCTTTTTAGTCCTCAGGTTTTCTTAAGAAAGAACAAAATGATAGGATGATGATTTATTCTTTAACTAGCTTTTCAAGTTGGTGGTTTCAATGTTATGGCAAATAAGCATCAAAGAACAAATTGTATTTGTAAATACATAATGAAGTAATTAATTTCTCCTAGCATTGGATTCAGAGAAAATAGTTTTTATGACTGAGACAAATGCCATGAGTAGTAAGCATTAAACCAAGAGTTAGAGTTTTGCCTGAAATAGGTCATGAATATATGTAAAGACTGTGAATAGACACAAACCAAATAACTGCTATGTAAGTATGTGTAATTTATGTATTTTCTTTTTTGCCTTTCTCTCTTTGACCTTTAGTTAGGTTAACAAAGCATAGGAAACTTTATTTCTTTATTTATTCTTGTACTTATAGAAAGTAATGGTGTGTTTTTAGAATATAGATAATTCAATAATATCCTGCTTTCAAATATCCTGTGCTCAGGTCAGCTAGAACTGCAAGCAAAAAAGTAGGGCTATGAACATTTAAAGATAATATTAAAGTTAATCTAAATGATGTAGAGAAATTATTTGATATGACAGTCAGAAAAAGAAGGGGGTTTGGAAATAGTGTGTTTCACAGCACAACCAAAATTCAGTCTAGATTGCAAAGGAAACAAAGAGCCAAAATATATATTTCCCTAAGGATATTTCCTAAAGATAGTAACAATATGTTATATAAACACTTATGCAATAGTTAAAAACACAAATCAGCCATGCATATATGTTGAATTAAGGCAATACAGTTGACATTTGCCTGATATTTCCTGATTTTGATTGAGTTTTTAAACTTTCCTTCTAATTAAATATAGTAGCATGAGTTCTTGTCTTGTACAGACAAGAAGAGTAATAATACACTGATTTCAACACCATGCTATAGATGTTATGGTGTCAAATTTTAGCTTTCAGTAGTTTTTCAGCTGAATCTGTGTTCCAGAAGAGGTGATTGATGTGACTTGCTGCCATAATTCAATCTGACTAATTTCACACATGTACTTTCACTATGTAGTCCTCATTTTTTTGAGTCTGTCAGTTGAAAACTACCAAAGGACTCTGGTTAATTGTGCAAAGTATTAACCTGTGGGGACAAACACACAGTGTTTTTAAAATGCAACTCTGTTTCTGCACTGGGCAGTACTATAATCTCAGTTCAGGCACCTGCCTGGATCCAGATTAGAACTGTATAGCTTTTTACATTAACTTTTATAGCTCTGGTTGGAGTTGTTAATCTACCTCGGGTCTCAAGTCCTGTTGCATTTCTGAGATTGACACGGCAGTTGTCTATCACAGAAGAACATGGTAGCTGACAGAAGAGAAACCTCATTCCTGTGAGGAGAAACTGGAAATTGATCTTTCCCAGTCAATCCTTGAAGATCTGACTTTTGTCATTGTTAGTCTCTTCTGTCCTGAAGGTCATATCCATTTTACATAAATTTGCAAGAAATTGTGCAGTGCTTTTGTAATTAATAGTTTTTGTTGCACTGGTTTTGTTTTCCTCTCAGCCTGGGAGAGATGTAGAAAAACATCTGATGGGATTGCTCTGATTTAGCCGAGTTGGAGTCAGGGAGTGGTGGAAATCCTGGTTTTCCCACGCGGAGTTGCTTTACTCGCTTCCCGAAACAAAATCACTCCTATCTCAACTACGAAAGCAAGAGTAAAGAAGCAGAAGGGAGTTGTTGCACACATCAGGGGTAGGAGCTGGAAGAAGATGTGAAAGCTGGTTAATCACTGTGACCTTGCCCCACTTGCCTGCCCATCTAAGAGAAGGGAGAGAGCAGTTCAACAATCCCTGTATCCTCACAATTTTGGCAACAAATGAGAGGCAAGGATGTTAAATATCCCTGAAATGGGATTTTCACAGGATCCACAACTTAGGGATCAGAAAGAATTTACAGTTTATAGCACTGACTTCTGTAGTTCAATTCACTGCTCCTCTTTTTGGCTTTTTAACATGAATTTGAAAAGTGCAAACTGTTGCAAAATAGTTACTTACTTTTCTTCATATGATTTTAGCTATCTTTAAGTTGGAGAAGGAAGTTAGCTTCAAATAAATCCAGTTTTAATTTATAAGTGTAAATCCGTAGTGATATTTCTATATCGTACTTTCCAGACAAACCAATTAAAATCTGGTTAGATTCAGCATCTTGCCTTCTTTCACAGTGCATAATGCTGCTGCTTTCCTTTCCTTTTCTTCCTGGGCCCACCCATCACTGTAGTGAGGTTTGGTCAAATTTATTTATAGAAATTACCCAGAAACTATAATCTTTGGTAAACTCCAACTACTAAAAATAAACTGAACAGTGTGAGAGATGTTTGGCTTTTGTGCAGGATGTAGTCTTGAAAAGATCACCTTTAAGTCTTCAAACTCTCAGTTCAGCACGCTTGAGCATGCAATTGCATTCCATTTAAAGGAATAGGAGTTGTGTGATAATATATTATTTACCCAAACCTGCAAAAGAGGAGAGCACTCTGAAAGTTGGCACAGTATAAGGAATGGTACACTTTAGTGAGGTTAGTTTATCATATTAGTGATGACACTTCCTATAATTTCCAAAATGCAGAATTTTTTAATATAGTGACTTGAGATGAAAATTGTGAAGGAGTGGATGTTCTTGCATCATTTGCAGTTGAGTACTATGGAAAGCTTGTGGTTTTTTGCAGCCCCCAGACTTTCACAAAGTGAGCATGCATTTACAGTGTGCTACCTGTGTTGTATAGCATCAGATTTTTTTACACAGATATCTTTAGGGAACATCAGCATTCTGACCATCCAAAGCTCTCCTAGTGGTGTTCTTTTTAGTCATGAAGTAAACTGTATGCCTGGGTTTGGGGTTTTTTTTATAAAACATACAAACATGAACATGGGAAACATAATACTTCAACTTTTGCTATTTACTAGGTGATATTTGCCATTCACATTGCAAATCTGGATTGGAATATGTCTAGAAAGAAAATATATCAGTAGAGGATCTAGGTTTGTAACTTCTAGCATATGAGTGTGTTTCAGGTTTTTTTAATGATACTGGTCTCAATGACTGGATATATACCAGTAACTACATTATATCACTGCCTTGACCTTTTTTTTCTTTTATTGCCCTTAGTCAGAAAACTTGCCTGGTAATGGGAAAGTGAGCAGAGGAAGAATGAGACTGACATTAATGGTACATTTTCAAATGGCCACAAATTATGGGAAGGAAAATCTGTGCATATGAAAAAAAAGGCTACCTTTGATTTTTAATTAGCCCAAACTTTGCGGTTATAGTTGGGAATTTGACAGGCAGGTTCACTGTTTATATGTTTTAACTAGTTTTACTGGTGTTTCCTTTATTTTCAACTACATGTATATTACTTCATGATCATTAACAATTTTGAATTTTGGGAGGCTTTCGACAGTGCTCTGCTTGAGGTTGTCGTCACAGATCTGTGTTTCATGAATATGTGAAAACTTCTCAGATTCCCCCCCACACACCCTCCCTTCATTACTACTTGGCAACTTAGACTGTTGGAAAACAGAGCTGAGGTTTAGTATGGGCCATGTTCATGACATTTTCCAGGTAGCCCATTTAGGGTCCTAAATGCATATAATGTTTCTGATCCTTTCAGGCATATTCTGCCGATACAATAGATTCTTTTTTTCCCATTCCTTTTCTTTTTTTTCTACTTCATAGCCAAAATTCACACTTGCCTTGACCCATGTCAGAATATCTGTTAGGTTGTCAGCTAGATACCATTCTCTTTTTGTTCTCTACCAAAGTGAACTTGTATGTTGAAAGCAAATCTCTACATTTTGGTATTCTTTGTAGCAGAATGTTATCATCTTTGGTCATCTTGTCCCTTTGTAGAAGGGTGCAGAATTTTTCCTTTGGGTTTTAGTATACTGAGAGACCTGAGTCATACTTACATAGTACTGGATTCACAGTATGTCTACACACTTTGGGGATGCAAAGTACCTCCTGCATTTGAGTTAAGAATCAAGAGATCAGAATATTCAGGTTGGTTTAGGGCATTAGAGCAAGATAGCATTGCTAGTAAAAGAATGTAGTTGCATTTGATGTGAAAGGAAGAACATTATCTAGACATTACCGGTGGTGGTGAAGTACTTCAGAGGGAGACAATTAAAACTATATTCGAAGGGAGTCAAGGGACACAAAAAGCCCCCTGATTTTGGATAAGCTATTTAAGATGAATGAAGGTAGGAGAAACATGTTGCCACAACAGACCAATGTAAAAGAAACAGAAAACCAAACATATCCAAATGGTATCAAGGTAAGATCTTCATCTTATGATAAGTTGTGCCAGGAAGCCTGACAGAAAAGCTGGACAAAGGATAGAAGAGGGAGAAGAGGACAGCGCTGCAGAGCAGTCAGGAGGATTAGCTGTGTAATAGTATCTTGTTCATTATGACACCATCACAAGATGGTTTAGTGTATTGAATGGTACTTAAATACCATATGTTAATGTTTTCAGGATGCCCATTACATGCCATGTTGTACTGAAGTCAATAAAAGAAGAGTATGCAGCCTGATGCTGTAAAATATTTGACACTTTCATGAGTCAAATAATAACCTTGCAAGGAAAAACACTCCTTATTAGTAAGGCCTAATCATATGCTTTAATGTATCTGCATGCCCTTGGGCTTGTCTTCTCCAGTGAATTTAGCATGGCTAAAGATTTTTAATGTGTCAAGTAATTATGAAATAAGCTGCCACATGCAATCTGTTGAGACTTACTACCCTATGCACTTATTGAAGTTTATGAAATTTACAAAATTCTCCTGAAGAATTCATTGACCTATGTACTATAGAAGATTTTCAATTTCATGTTTTCTATCTAATGGAAATACTTTTCAAACTGCATTTAAAAATCCAAATAGAGTGGTGTTTGAGGGAGAATGAAATGGAAAATATTCATTCCCTTTCTTTCAGTATTTGTCTCCACATTAATGTATCACAGACCAAACCTAATTACCTATTCAACCTATATTTTATTTGATCTACATGCCTGAGTGTCCTACAATCAAATTTAGTGAAGAGCTTCTCACTTTTTTTCTGCATTAAAACAATTGCCTTGAAGCAGCTAACAATTAAAAAATAAATGAGTTAACACTTTCTGCTAAGTGCTACCATTTAAGTTGTAATATGCAATTAAAAACTACATTTTAATTTCTGTTCAATTACATTGACTTAAATAGTAATTTTAGTGTTATACTTATGAACCATTTAATTGTGACATTTTTCCTCTGGCATGCATGATGCAAAAGTAGATTTGATTTTGAGAATGTGGCAAGAAGTAACCTTTACCCACCTCATGGTTTGCTGTAATGACAAAAAAGAAAAAGACGGAATTACCTGGACATTGTGTAAATATGATGGAACAATTTAATTTCAAAAGCCATGAAAATATGTTGGAATTCAAATTATTTTTCATGTTTTTAACAACCATCTCTTTCATAGGGTGAATACTCAGATTGCTTTAGGTAATATAGATGGGTATTTGCAACATCCATGCATTTACTCTTGGTCATGTTAACAGCTATAGGTTAAAGAAAGCTTTGTGTTAAGTCCAAACCAAAAGCCTGGTAGAACCTGAAGTGTGAAAACAGACATTGTAGAGCAGTGGCCTTTTTCAGGTGTGTATTGCTAGAGACAGATGCTTTACTACTTGGCTTTAGCTCCTTCTTTTAAAAAGAAAATGGTTTATGACTTGATGCATTGCGAACAGCTAGTTAACACATTTTTATGTTAATGCTAGAGAGAACTTGCCATGGAACAAGGTCCTTATCAGAATGGATTAAGATTTTCTTTTCCCCTCTGAGCCCTCCAGGTCATTTTAGCATGCTGAAAATCACATTGAAGCATTATCTAATGTCCAGGACAAACTTCTGATAAATAATAAGCCAAGTGCTCACGTCCCTCTTCTGTGATGTGTTACTCTGTTCTGTTCAGGTTACTGGCTGTAGGGTGTGAACATAATCAGAAAACTGTGATTAAGCAGAACAAAACCTGGCCTAAAAAGATGTTTTATTTTCTCAAGTGAGATTCTGTATCTCTGGACGGACCTTATTTCATCAATTTGGTAGTATCTTTCATGGTTTTGATCTCAGAATAACAGTGGAAGTTTATAGTGACCCTTCTACCACTAAACGTGGTTCTATATCACTTGCAGCTGATGAGTTTCCAGCTTATGTATAAATTGAAAATATCATGTGCTTTATTTAATGCCATCCCAATTATATTACCAGATTCATAAAGTTCTTAAGATACGCTGGTCTTTGCAAAGAACCAGAATTTTAGCATATCATTTTTTCTGGTGTTCAATCCTGTTTCATGAAAACTTGTATCTTAGGGCTGATATGAACCTTAAGAAATCTAGTTGTATTTCTTTCTGTGACACAAGTTCAGGTATTGCCATGAACTGTGCCTCAGTTAGATGCTGTGGACACTGCAGCTTCACTACCAAGAAGGGCTCTTAGTATCATTTAAAGAGGCTGTTGCTGGAGAGAACATCACAGAACAGTGTTGTGGGCTTGGAATGCTGTTTCCCAATTTAGGGTTCTCAGTGAAACATTCCAAACCATGCGGTGCTGCTTGATCACTCCCCCTCTCCCTGTGATGGACTGCAAAGGAGAATTGGAGGCACAGTAAAGATCATGGGTTAAGATAGGAACAATTTACTGGAAGCAGCAGTGAGATAAGAAGGCAAACAGCAACAATAGTAATGACAGAGTTCACAGGAAAAGGTGAGTGATTCACATGTGATTGCTCAGCTCCCACAGAAACCCTCTGACAATACCTGACCTCTGCCCCTGCCACCCATAAGGGATCCCTTCCTCAGTCCCCAGAAGATGACATGAGGTGGTATAGAATAACCTCTGTGTCCTAATCATGCTTCCTTCTGGCTGCTGCAAAAATTCACCCTGATCTAGTCAGAACCAGAACAGTCTTTCAATTCCAGTCCCAACCTCATAACTTAGTGTCTTCAAACAGCCGTGTCAGCGTGACTGGTGGATCTGCTTAAGAAAGGAGGGAGAGTACAATGTGAGAAAGCTGTGAAGAATTTTAAGAAGTATAACTTTGAAAAACGTTTTATTTCTCTTTAACAATTTCCTCATTGATAAATGACTTGCACCTTCACCCAAATTCAACTGTTCTGACAGGGCTTTGTCGCTCAGGATACAAGAGTGGTTGCAAATGTGAGTGTCTCTCTGAACATCAGGAATGCCCTCTTATTGTGAGAGTGGCAGACCACTGGCACAGGTAGCCCAGAGAGGTTGTGGAGTCTCCCTCCTTGGAGATACGTATTCAAAAACTGTCTGGTCATGATCCTTTGCAGCTGGCTCAAGTGGACCTGCTTGAGCCAAGTGTTGGACCCGATGTCCTCCAGGGGTGCCTTCCAACCTCAGCTGCTCTACAGTTCTGTACTGTATTTAAGTGGTGTGTATTTACTCATGGACTTTAATCCTAGTCTCAAACAATTCCAGGGTGATGTCAGTTTTAATTGACTGTAAGAAAGTATTCTGAGAGAAACGTCTTATTCATCAGATATAAGTGATGTCTTGTATCTTCCTGATCAAGTAAAGCTGAAATAGAAGTGGTTGTTCCAAACACCTCTAGAAAGAGGTGATTTCTACTTTCAGGTGTAGAAAGTTCATTAGTTAATTTAGGCTTCTGATAGTATTTGAGGACCATGTAGGGAGTAATTGTTCTCTAACTTTAAATGAAGACATTTATGGTCTAACAACCTCTTTTTTGGTTGTGTGTCCTTTTTATATATGCTCATTTTATCTGTGTTTTATAGAATTGTAATTTTTATCTGTAATCTCTTTGAACCTTTGTGATCATGAAAAGGCTTCAGCATTTAAGTGAAGTCAGCCACTATGTTCTGCCGCTTAAAAGGGGTGACAACATTTTTAGGATGAAGACATACATGGAAGACTTTCCTTTTTAATAAGGTAGTAAAAAAAAAAAGTGATTTTTTTTTTTCCAGAGGCACCTAAATAACTGAGGGAGTAACTTTTTATTAAAATTCTCATTACTTGGTGTAGGAAATTCGACCGGTTTGTTAGGTTATACCAATAAGTAATAAATTTTTAATGTTTATTTCTTATGGAGGTAGATCTGCAGACTATTTTATTGCGAGAAGAGTTTTACTTAAAATCTGGTATATGTGCTGTTGCAACCAACAGCAACAATTGCAGATGCTGGTAATCTCCTGTAGTTTTAAGGGGATATGACCAAAAACTTCTTCCCCAGAGCTTCTCCTAGATACAAATAATTTATTTTGGTACTTCTTAGTTCTTCAGTGGGTATACTGACGCTGGCTGCCAGGTCCTTACCCAGCCATTCTTTTGCTCCTTATTCTCAACACAAGTGGCTGAGAAAATGAGATGAAAAAGCTCATGGGTCGAGGTAAAGGTGTGAAGATCAAGAAATCCATTGGTGGCACGGACAAAACAGACTTGGGAAAAAATTAATTTATTGCCAGGTAAAATAGAGTTGGATTGTGAGAAATCAAGACAAAACCTAGGACACCTTTCTCCCACTCCCCTTGAAGTCAAAGGCTCAAGTTCACTCCTTTTCCAATTCTTCCCCCTCTTGCCTGCTCCCGGTGGCCCAGAGGGTTGGGGTAGGGAGCATTTGTTCAGTCTGTAACAGTTCCTCACTGCCACTCCTTCCTTCTCACACTTTTTTTGCTCCAGTGTGGGTTGTCCACAGGCTGCAGCATGGCTCTGCTCCAGCATGGTCTGTTCCACAGGCTGCCAGGGAGCCTCTGCTCTCCTCTCACCTTGGTGCCAGCACACTTCCCCTCACACTGCTGAGCAGCACTTTGCCCATTCCTAGATATAGAGGTTCCCAGAGGTGCCACCAGCTTGGCTCACAGGCTCAGCTGTGTCCTGCAGTGCCTAACACAGGGCAGCCCCTCACCTCCCTTCAGAGAGGTTGCCTTGGCTACCAAAATTCTGCCCACAGTCAGCTGATTAAAAGTTTTCACTTTTTCTATCATATTTCTAAAGATTTTTGCAACTAAATACTAAGTGTTTTCATTCTTTTACGTCCCCTGTTTTTTCAAGGTGATGTAGCTTTAACCAGATTACTTCATGTCAATGACTAGGCATTAGCAAGTCATTGTTTTTGAGCATTTTTAGCTCTATTGACAAGCAAATATTTTTATTAAAGTAATATAAAGTTGGTTTTGATGTATTCTTGTTATGCAAAATCTAAGAATTACTGCTTAGCTATGCCTTCCTTTACAGACTATTGATCAAGAACTGGAGCATTTTGAAGTCAGTATTAAAAAGTCTTCTTGTTCTGAATTCTTGAAGCAGGAATAAATAATGAGTAGGAAAGGGGAAGGAAAATCAACTCTGAATGGTTTTTTGTCATTTAGAGATTTACATTAAAAAAAGGTGTAAAATAGATATAAAGAAAATCTAGAAATTACTGAAGGGTGGGAAATGGTGTCTACTGATACTTGGAGAGGGACCTTTATGGGAGAAAATACTTGTTATTAAAGGCTTGCTTGGTCTGGGAGGAAGAGAAGGGCCAGTGGCTAGATGTGAAAGGCAGAGATGTTGGAATGAATGTAGAATAATAGCACTCACCTTGTGAGTATACAGCACATCTTGTGCTTCATTTTCAAGTCCCTATTTGCCACGTTTTCTGTAAGATGACTGATTAATGCTGTTTTTCAAGTATCTGCAACTTTCTGAATATAGTCATAAATTTAAAAAATCTCCTACTGCTCCATGTAGCTGGTTCTTAACTTGATTTATATTTAATTCTCCTCCCCCTCTCCTGATTTTTGTCTGGCTTTTTGAACACAGATTCTTCAGTCTCAAGGTATGGCTTATTCCAAATCTAGGAATACCCTGGCAGCACCAAATAATGCTCCAGAAGGTGCTGGTGGGAGAATCTCCTATTCAGGAGGGCTTCCTGCTGAGGTTAAGTAAGATACATGTGGATATATATATAGAGAGGCACATCTTAGGAATGAGAGAACTGAATAGTAATTACTTTCTGACCTGCATTAGCTGTGAAGTGTACTTGTAAATAAATATTTTAGTTGTTGTTTCTGAATAGATGGCAACTGGTTTTGTTTTCCCAAAAATGTATGGGATCTGTTGTATTGGCATTATATGTTTATGGACATATTTGCATTTTGGTTTGTAATATGCTTAAAACTCAGAGTTGAATTTTGGGGTGTTTTTGGTTTGTTTGTTTTTTTTTTTGGATGGGGGATTGGTGTTCTTGTTTTTGTTTGTTTGTTTCAATGTTGACATGCAGTTAGGATGGGTTAATGTATAGCTTGAAGGTAAAACAAAATGGTAAAAAATTGTGGATAATTAATATGGTATCCAGAGGAGGACTCACAAATATAGCCATTTTACTGGAATTGAGTTATTCTTGTCTCAGACTAAAAAGTGAAAATGCCTGCTTTGGGAGGTCAGTGTGGTGAGGAGTTTCAGAAAGAGAAATCCAGAATAAGGTAAGCCCAAGAACAAAAAATTACAACATTTTGTTTTCCCAAGAAATAGAGAAAGGAACACTCTCAAGGATTTTGATGAAATACTGGATGATCAAAATATAAAACAGTTTCTAGAAGATGCTAGGTCCAAAAGTTCTTTTCACCCATGTTTACTACAAAGAAGTTTAGAGACTTTTGACATCATGTATTGAAGACAAGTGAGAAGGGAATGTTTTAGATTGAAGTGTTCATCTGAGGATGATAAATAACAAATTGCTTGGAACAATAGTCTTCACCATTCGTTGACCTGAAAAGAACTCTAGTATCAAATCCATTTAATACTGCTGTTAATATTTTAGCAATAACTTAAATGAGCCTTGAAATGAAAGTTAGAAATAGGATACCAATTTTTGAGTTTGAGGATTCTGGTAAGTACGGACTGGTTAGCATGAATTCCATACTGGGTAATTTTTTGAAGTTATGAAATGAATGGTATTATTAGGAGTGCCAATTTAAAAATAATAGTAAGAAGTCAGTGTGAATTTAAAGAAAAGTTATGCCTTACTATTAGAGCTTTACAATGCACTTGGATTTTATAAAGGTTTTGACAGGTTCTGTCAGCAAGACTTCTTATAGACACAAAGTAATGTTAAGAGGGAAAGGAAAATCTTTAGAGTAATGCTTGTCAAGAACAGGAAACAGATACATTTTTGTTATTGCAAAATGTCACTAGAGGAGTTTCATATAAATCTGCAAGGATCTGTTCAGTACTGGAAATGGTCTATAGTGCAGTGAATTGCAAGGGGTAACAGTTATTCAGGGCAGCACTAATTGAAATGTCTGTGAAATCCTCATTCTCAAATAGGCAAGGTTTAGAAAAATCTCTCCAAGGAGTCCTATCTTTTCCTATGGATTCTCTTCAGCACTGGGCTGAGAAGGTAAAGAAATCACATGGCTTCCTGGTAGTGGGGGTTTTGGTGGGTTTTATTTTATAATGTGTTTTTTTTAACTTCTTCCTCCTGTATAATATCTGAAGCTGTAGAGCACAGCAGAAATATATGGGACAGAGAAATGAAAAGGCAGCAGGGTATGGTAAGAAGTGAGAAACTGTGTAAAAAGCCAGCTTATGATGTTGATTTAGAGCAAAAATGGGATGAGGAGAGTGGACAACTTCATCATTGGCTTTGTAACCAAAATGGATTCAACTTCATGCTTAGGAAATTGCTAATCCATATTGGGGACAGCTGTGAGGAAGGAAAGAATCTCTGTCCTAAAACATTTGCTGCTGCATGTGGTAGAAGACCTGATATTGAGGCAGATGAAACTTCGTGCTTCTGTTCTTAGGTCCTCACTCTTCTCTAAGAGCTGTTGTCTACTTATGTATATTTTTTAGTGTTTTAATGCTTTTAATGGCAAAGGCATTCCTGTCTGAGGAATAGTATAAACAAAAAATGGTTATGGTTAGGTTATTATTTTGACAACTTTGTAAGAGAAGACAGTTACTTATATCTTCATGTTTATATGTAGTTGCTTTGAAAAATTATAAAATCAATGTTCTTTTAAACCTCTGTAATATATTGTTTAAGATTAAATTATTTAAGTTACTGGGACCAGTGGACGTGCAACACAGAGTTCAAAGAAAATTTAAGGATTAAATAATTCAAGTAACTGTTTATATTCATGGGTGCCTGGGGAGTGAAATGGCAAATGTGTCATTCTGCGTATTTATGAAGTTGTCAGTGGAATTCAGGGACCTTTACAGGCCTGTACTTTCAACAACTCTTTAGAGAAAACTAACAAAAAACTGATACAAAGAGAAGAATTCGTGAGCATCAGGTAAATATGACCTGCAGGGAGTCCTGAACATTGCTTCCATAATGGGAAGTCCTGCCTTAAACCCTTTGTGCTTTATAGAAGATAAACAAATATGCAGGGAGAAGATGATCTGATTGATAATGTCTGCTTGATTTTCCAGAAGGGTTTAACAAGGCTTGTAGGTTCCAAATGAAAGAAAACAGTCATGGAATAAGAGAAAGGCCATTTCCCAGACAAATAACTAAGTAAAAGATGGGGAATGGAGGGTGGAAATAAATATCTCTTTCAATAAAGCAAGGTTAGCAGTACAGTTTGGCTGAATTTCTCCCCAGGAATCTTGCTGTTCAGTGTATTCATATAGTGAAGATGGTAATATGGTAAAAAGGTGATTCTTGAGGTGAGAGAGTTTATCAATGGTAGTATTGTGTGGAACAGTGAACATGAGAACAAACACTGAAGAACTGCAGAGTCATCTTAGGAGTTTGGTTGCTTGGGCAATAAAATAGCAGAAAAATCTCCCAGTGTATAAATACAAAGCGATGCAAAAGTTGATACAGTGGATGACTGGCCAAACTTCATGCCCAGGATAATGAGCTCTGAGCTGACCTTGATCCTTGAGGAGTTATCAGTGAGTGCTGGTTTCATTGAAAACATCAGCTCAGGAAAATTCCAAAAACCAATGCAAATTGTTAGAAGTTGTTAAGAAAAGAATAGAGAGAAAACAGAATAATCCATATTCCACTGTATAACTTATGATTAATCCTGCTCTGTGCATTTTGGGACCTCATTTCAAAGAGGCTGGTTACAATGAAATTGCAGGTGGTTTAGAAAAAGGCATCGTGGGAAGTATTTTCTGTAACATGACTTTACAGCTGAGTAGATCAGAACTCTTTAGCCAGTAAGAGACAACTTACGGAGGAATACTCTTGAGGGGTATTTTGAACAAATTTGTAAGTGACATGGAAGTCAGTAGATGCAGACAATTTGGAGGTGACTCTCTGAAAGCCAAGAGCCAGATTTCATCAAAGCCAGTGGGAGCCAGGTAGGTTCAAACACGAAATAAGCTGAATTATTTTATAATGAGGAGCAGATATGTGCAGCTCCTCATGAACCTGATGTTGCAAATTCAGAAAGTTTACATAGTTTCATGGGAAACTGGAAAAAAGTGAAAACCAGATTGAGATAAATAAATCTAAATAAATAAAATATATCAGCTAGGGGAATTGCTTGAGATGAAAGTAATAGGAGTTGAGAGAGTATGAGGGGAAGCATAGGTAACCCATATGCTTGCCTTCATCTAACTCCTGTATGTGCATGTGGTCCCCATTTTTTCAGAGCAGGGTGGGGCTGAAAAGAATGAATGATAAACATAATCTTTTGTGTTATCACAAAGTTTTCTGCTGCTGCACTCCCTGAGCACAAATGATGAGCTTACTGACCTGCTCTGACCATTGCTCTGAAGCAGCATAGCTGTCTTTGTTTTTGTTGGCTCACCTAATAAAAACAGTGCTAGTGAAAGTTGGATGTGTGTAAGAGCTTTGAAGGACCAAAGGGTTATTTATATATGAGCATGTGGCTTTGAATATGAGTTCAGATCATTAATACACTAGCTGATCTTGAGAGCTTCACATCAGATCTTTAGAACTGGAGCAAGACCCTTTGTGTTCAGCAACAGCTAGATCACAATGCCAAATGTGTATTAGACTAGATAATACAAGACTGACTTCAGACTTCTTGTAGGCAAAGCAAGAAATTGTAACAATGTAGAAGAATGTTGTAATAAAAATAAGATGTTATGAGCAAAAAGTTAAATCAGGAAAGGTTTCACATTCTGTTCTTTAGTTACTGGACCAAAACCACTACCATTTTGTAGGTTAAATGTTTTCTGATTTGTAAAATTGTCCGGTTTTACTAGGATCCCTAGTCTAAAAACATTTGCACAGGTATTTTTAAATAGATGCTGCCTCATGCTTTATTTGCAAGATCATGGACTAGATGTGCTCAAAATCAGTGAATCACCAAAATTAAATCAAGTATAGTACAAAGTTCTAAATAGGTTGAAATGTTAGCCAAACTTCCATACAGCAGTGATTTTAATTGAATATACAGTATATTGATGACAGGAAGTAATGATCTAAAGCTAAAATTTAATCTAGAAATATCAAATTATTTCAATGTCAAGGTACTGTAAATGACTCTGAAAGTTTCCTTAAAAACCCTCAAACACCAGCCACTTTCCCATTTTATCAATAAAAGCATATATAGTTCTATACTTATTAACAGGATTAAATGAGTCAGACTTATCTTGACAAGAAATGCTTTGTTGTCTAAAAACTTGCTTTTAATGTAATTGAAAATAGTGTTGCTCATATTTTAAAAAATTCTAATCGTGTAAAACTGTCATGTTGGAAGAGGTGGGATGGAATTGCCAAGTGCAGATGCACATGTAAGAGTGATGCTGAACAATAAACCACGTTCATATTTCTTTTCTACAGAAGGTGCATAGTGGTTTGGGTGAACTAATCCCTCAATATTGCCACCTATGTGCAATAAATCATGCTAAAAGATTATTATTTATGGGAATGCTATGAATTTTTTTATGTCTACACTTGTAGCTTATTTTCATTTTAAAGACTTTAGACCATAACTCTGTACTTTTAATTTTGTATTCAGTATGGGGAGTTAATCCCAGAATGGGGCTTTTTGGATGCAAAATCTGAATGCTTGTGTAGTAACAACAGCTGTCCCCTCACCATGTGGTGTCTTCCATTGCTTTACTGTAGAGATGAATTTTGGCCCAGTGTTTCAGTAATATTGGACACACATGGTTTTAGGTGACAAAGCAGTATGTTTATGCATTCATTTGACTCTCGCAGTTACAGTTGGCTACAGATTAGAACAGGGAGAATACATTCACACCATGACCACCCTCGTAGCTGCTTGTAGTACTTGGATCACAGTAGGCGCTGTTGCATCTAAAGACACAATTAACTGTTGCTGAGGAATTGCAAATTCACAAAAGCTCCTTTACAGCTTTTGCTGTTGAGAGTGGATTTTCTAAAAAAAAAAAAAAGCTTTTTCAGAGATTTTCCAAATGTATAAACGTTGTAGATCTTCATATTCTAATATTATTGTCTGCTTGAAATAAGATTAAGAAGTTGATATTTTAATGTAGCTAATGAATTTGTGTGCTCTGAATTAGCTGTGTAATTAACTGCAGATCTACAGAATGATTGTAGTTTTGTCAATTATTTAAGAAGATAACCTCAAGAGTTCTGTAATATTTACAAGTGGTTAGTAAAACTGTGAGCACAAATCAAAGCTTACAAAAAAGTCTGAAAATAAAGCTTAGCAGAAAGCTTTCGACATCTCTGTATCACTGAAAAGATCATCTTGATTTCCATATGTAATTGCTTAGATATGCTTTGGATATGGTAAAAGAGAATAGCTGTGAATGTAGCTGTGGATCTATTTTAAAAAACCCCACAAACAAACAAAACCCTCACCAAGTTTTAATACAAGTTAAATAGAAAATTACAGTAAACCGCATATTAACCCTAATTTTGAAGTATGAAATTTGGCTGATTTTTAAACAAAAGGCTTTTAATTTTAACCAGAACTCTTTAGAAGAATTCATTGTTTAAATAAAAGTGATAAAAATTTTTATAACTAGAACATTAAGCACTGGAAATCCTTCTTTACACAAATCCCTAAGAAATATTTTCATACAAAATATCTATATGGAGTATAAGGTAATATAGGTATATTGTGTATTAACTTGTTTAAACCAGTCAAAGTAATAACGCTATTTTGCAATGTGGAGATTTTTCTAAGTATGTATTTTCTTCTGGAGGCCAGGGTGTAATTGTATAATGCAAGCAATGTATGTGTGAGATCTCTCACATACACACACATTACTTAAGAGTCTTGTGTTTGAATCATCAGAGATAATTCATTTCGTTTTATTCTTGAATTAAAAACTATGAATGTTTGAGACTTTCAGCATTGAATCAAGGACTACATGGATCCAAACCAGGGCGATTGATAAAATCCTTGCTACTATTGGCTATTATTTACTGTCTTTTAAGTGGCAGGTTGTATTTATGCCAATTTATCTGCTTCAGGGAACACTCTTGATAGCAGAACAAAGTGAATAAAAGTAGTTTGCTTTGCAAATGAATGCAAATGGTGAAGCCTTTCGGGAAGCCCTTTAACGGGAGCAATGCACTTTGATTATGAGTGAAGCTGCCATTTGGACATGGTGAAAAGAGCACGCTTGAACCATTGATTGGGGGAGACAGTAAAAAGTCAGGAAGGGCCCCGTTAAGCTTGCAGTGCGGCGGGCGGATGTCAGTGTGGTTAGAGCACAGTGGGAGAATGACAGGCAGGATTAGTGTCAGGGAGAAGCTTTGCTGTAGTTGTGGAGATGGTCCCTGGGGTCACTCACCTCTGACTGTTGTTCTGTGCTGATGGCTCTGTAATGCAAACCGCTTGATATGTGCCTGTTCATTATCGGAAATGGTGATTAGAAGAGGTATGTCATCAAGAATTCCTTAAAAATAAATAAAACGGCAAACTGCTGATGATAACAAAGATTTGGCTCTGCAGTCGTTGCCGAAGATGCCGCAAATGTCAAAGGCGGTTACTGCGTTTTGCCTTCTGAGGCAAGCGCGATTTCATGCCTTAAAGTGCTCTAATTGTGTGTTCCTTGCTTTGTTCACTTTTATTTGGCCGTTATGAAGACAGTCATTGTTAACAGCTTGGCGTGTAGTTAGACTAAAACATTTTTATATCTTTTGGTTATCGGGTAGTAGGAGCATCCGGTCTGGTTTTCTGGCATAACTGCATTTTCGGGAGGGGGGAGGGGTGTTGTTTAATCGTCTTGATGGAATATTAGAGTCAACAGATTTCATTCCTGGTTCATGCCAGAGTGCTAAAACACAGGATGGTAACAGTGACAAAAAGCTAAGATGACTGTTTGGTTTCATTTAGAGGTTTTTTTAATATGTTAAAATGGAGATATTTTCTGTGTCTTTGCTGAAAAAATATTAGATGGGCAATTAAGTAAATGTTTAAAACTTTGTGTCTTAAACTGTGATTTAATAATGGAATCATTTAGGTTGGAAAAGGCCGTTCAGATCATTGACTCCAGTAATCCAGCACTATGAAGCCCACCAAATGTCACATACACATGGTCTTTTAAATACCTCCAGGGATGGCAATTCCACCACTTCCCTGGGCAGCCTGTTACAAATGCTCAAAAACCCTTTTGGTGAAGAAACTTTTCCTAACATGCAATCTAAGGCTCCCCTGGCACAACTTGAGGCCATTTCATCTTAGATATTACTACCTGGGAAAGAGGCCAGTCCTCACCTTGCCACAGCTTCCTGTCTCAGGTAGTAGTAGAGAGCAATAAGGTCTCCTCTGAGACTCCTTTTCTCCAGGCTAAACTTCCCCAGCTCCCTCAGCTGCTCCTCATCAGACTTGTGCTCCAGACCCTTCCCCAGCTCCACTGCCCTTCTCTGGACTCTCTCCAGCACCTCAATGTCCTTTTGGAACTGAGGGGCCCAGAACTGAACACAGAACTTGAGGTGTGGCCTCAGCAGTGCCCAGTCCAGGGGGATGGTCACTGCCCTGCTCCTGCTGGCCACACAGTTGCTGATCCAGGCCAGGATGCCATTGGCCTCTTGGCCACCTGGGCCCTCACTGGCTCATGTTGAGCTGCTGTTGTCCAGCACTCCCAAGTCCTTTTCCTTCAGGCATCTTTGCAGCCACTGTGCCCCAGCCTGCAGCACTGCAGGGGTTGTTGTGACCCAAGGGCAGGACCAGGCACAGGCACTTGGCCTTGGTGAACCTCAGAGCTCTGGCCTCTCCCCATCAGTGCAGCCTGTCCAGATCCCCCTGCAGAGCCTTCCTGCCCTCCAGCACATCAACACTCCCACCCAACTCAGTGTGTCTGCAAACTGACTGAGGGGGCCCTGGATCCCCTCATGTGGGCCATGGACAAAGATATTAAACAGAACTGGTGGCAGCACTGAGCCCTGGGGAGCAGCACTGGATGTAATTCCATTCACCAGCAGCCTCTGGGCCCAGCCATCCCAACAGTTTTCTGCCCATCCTACAGAGCACCTGGCCAAGCCATGAGCAGCCAGTTTGTGCAGGAGTTGCTGTGGGAAATGGTGTCAAAGGCTTTCCTGAAGTCCAGGTAGGCACATCCAGAGCCCTTCAGTCATCCACTGAGTGAGTCATCATAGAAAAGGAGATCAGGTCAGTGAAGCAGGAGCTGCCTTTCACAAACCTGTTCTGGCTGGCCCTGATCCCCTGGTTGTCCTGCACATGCTGTGTGATGTCTTTCCAGAGGATCTGCACCATGACCTTCCCTGGCACCAGGGACAGACTGACAGAGCTGTAGTTCCCTGGATCTTCCTTCTAACCCTTCTTCTAGATGGGTATTGCATTTGGAAACCTCTTGTGAACTGGGATCTCCCCAGTCAGCTGGGTGTGGTGGTAAATATTTGAAAGGGACTTAGCGAGCACTTCCTTCAGTTCCCTCAGTTCCCTTGGGTGGATCCCATCCAGCCCCATGGACTTGTGTTTGTCAGGTCACTGACCAGTTTTGCTTGGATTATGGGGACTTCATTGTGTTCTGTCTTCCAGGTCAGGGACTGGTACATGGAGACCAATGGATCTTTCCATTAAAGACTGAGGCAAAGAGGAGGTATGAAGTACCTCAGCCTTTTCCTCATCCTGTGTCATTGTTTCTGCCCATGTTTAGTAAAGGATGGAGATTCTCCTTAGCTCTCCTTTTGTTGCTCATAGATTTGCAGAAACATTTTTTGTTGTCTTTTATGGCAGTAGTCAGATTAAGTTCCTATTGTACTTGGGCCCATCTAATTTTTGTATAAACGCATATTCAAATAAAAGTATTGTTGAATATTACCTTTACTGCATTTTATAGTGTTGTGTTATGTATGTTAGATTAAAGTTAATAGAAATTAAATGTGTTAGTCTACATAATAGACAAAGTGTATTTTTCGAGTGTTCAGGATTTTTAGTATCTTACTGTTGGTCTGTTGTTTTTATCCATTTTCAGCAACAAGACAGAGAAGATACCCAGTTGTGGGTTTTTTATATTATTAGATTAATTTGTTTAAAGATTTTTTTTTTGTCCGTATATTACCTTGCAAATAAATGTCCAATATTCCAATGTAATGAATGTTTTACAAATGTGTTACAGGCACCTGAATGGACAGAGGAGGACCTGAGCCAGCTGACAAGAAGTATGGTTAAGTTCCCAGGGGGGACCCCCGGTCGATGGGAAAAGATTGCTCACGAATTGGGTCGATCAGTGGCAGATGTGAGTTCACTCAGATTTGCATTGTGTAGGGGATGACAAACCAGAACAAGACAGGCAGTGTAGAAGGCAGACGTATATGGGGGCCGACATTGTCTTTTGAGAGAAGCTACAATCCTTTTAGGACCAGGAAGTGAACCATTAACTAACTATGCAAGAAGCAGATGTCAGCCACTCTCCCTCCACAATTAACAGCTGTAACTGATCAGCTGGATGGGGAATTCTGGTGCTTACAAACTTCAGCTACTGTAACCCACTAACAGAAAAACAATGTACTGCAGGTTTTGGAGCAACTTCCTTTCACTGCAAGTGAATGTTGGTGTGAGTTGGTTAAAGATTACATCTCTGTTTCAAGCCAGTCCTTAAAAAATGCATATGAGCTAATGGTGTTTAGACAGGTGGTTTCCATTAATTGAGCAGAAATATCTTTACAAATTTTAAAATGTGTAATGTGTATGATACTATTTCAGTGCCTTTTTCAGTATTATAGCATGCTTAAAAATTATATTATGTAAAATAATTAATGTCCTTGTTAATTCATATTTTATAGTATGTGCCAGATACCAAAGCAAGCTTGTACTTATGGTTTTTAAGTGTTATGATCTTAAAACCCCTAGGGGCTAGACTGTAAAAGACTTTTCCTTTTCAAGCAATAGATCACTAGAACATGATGTAGTGTCTGCTGAGGACCATTTGAAAGCCCTTTCAGCTGACCCTATTTTATAGGCTCTGTAGGGGTTAATGAGACTAATGTTTAAATCTGTTCATGTACACTTTGAGATTAGATGTTCTTTATTTATAATATTTCAGGAATTATCTTAAATAATAGGAAACAAAGCCACTGACTACAGTAAAATATTATAGCTCTCTGGGAGATTTGTGTACTTAAATTTTTTTCATTGTTGATATAATCACAAAAAGATATTTTTAGAACTTACTTTTAAAGTTTTAATGTGCTTATACTGTTCTGATACATCTACTACAAAAATAAGTCTTTTGCCCTATTCTAATTTTACAATACGTTTTTTGCAAAATAGTGCATGTAAACAAGAACTAACCTGCTAATCAAATGAAATTAGAGTTTTTAAGGTTTGTTGTGTTCAGTATTATTATTATATTTCTTGAAGTATTCATACTACTGAACTGGAGTGATTTTATTTAAAAAGATGCTACATTTTACTGATATTAACAGCAAAAATATTTCACATATTTTTTTAGTTTACAGTGTTCATGGCAAAGAGCTTTTGAGATTGGTTTGGAAAATTTGATTATCTTGATACATATAGTACAGACATGTGGAACAGTTCTCCCTACATCCATCACAAAACTATCTTCAGATAGCCTTTTGTACCCACTGCCTGGATGTATTAAGAATCCTTTGCATAATATATTTGGCCATCATACTTGCACACAGCCAGTACTGGAAAGAAAAAAAACAAAGCTTATTTGTTTCTTCCATTAGATGAGAGGTCCTCAGCAACTTGTTGTTTTGTTTCAGTGAGTAGGAAAGAGAAATGAAAGAAATGTGATTGTTCTAAGAGCTGTCATTTTCTTGTATGAAAAAAGGAATTTCCAGGAGTTTTATGTGCAGAGAAAAGTCTGAGTATAATCCTTTTTACTTCTACTAACCTCCAACTATATGATTAATGTAATTGCTCTCCACTCAAGTTTTTGCTTCTCTAAAAATTTTCAACTGTTGCTAATGCTGGGTCAGCTTTCCTGACACAAACTAATTATTAGAGTTTCTGCTACTTTTACCGTTGCATTACACAGAATTGCAGCAATTAAGTATTACAAGCAAACAAAAATGAATGTTTTACAAAATTAATGTTTTAAACAAAAGCTTCATGGGAACTTCTTGGGGTCTCAGATTGTTACTGCATCAGTACTAGAAATGGTGAAACTGGAAACTACTTCACATATATCCGTTCAGTAAGATTTAGTATTCAATAAGATATAAAACTTATCCTGTATATTTCTTGAAGATAACATAGGATCTAAATTTACAGCAAGGGCTCCTATTTCATTTGGGCATAATTAGACAAGAAATGTTACGGTGGAGCTGCAGGAGGAGCTTCTGGGTTGTTAAACTTTGTGCAGTAAAAAAGGTGTTTGCATGTGCAAGCAGCATTTGCTGCCCAAACAGCTGTTCCCTATTTCTGCTGGGAGCAGGGCAAGGAGATAAGTTCTGGTGTACAAGGTGCTGCTTTGGAACAGCTTGTGCAGCAGAGGTTGGGAATGCCTTGCTTACAGCTGGTTTAACAGGAGTTGAGGCAGAGAGGATTTGAAGTGTGTATTATCTAGCAAATGTACTAGGTCTTAAAAAAGAAAAACATTCAAGGACAAATTTGAATTTGATTTTCTAATATAGGAAATACTTTTTAAAAACTTGAGATTAGTGTCTGCTTCTTTCTTCTCCTGCAAAGTATCAAGAGCAGTAAGGCTTGATTTTCCTTTCACAGTTAGAGAATTATGATAGAAATTATTAATAAGGTACAATGTGCTTGTTTCCAAGTGATTTTATGCATTCAAACCTTATTTAATAGTAGATTAGCTAAATAGGTATTAATAAAAATAGCTCAGAGTAATCCAGTCCAAATGCTGTTTCTATTGTTGCTTCTGTCTCAAAGCTTTCTTCCTCAGGGAAAAAAAAAAAACCTCAAAACTTTTTAAAGAATAAATTGACACCATTCATATATATCAGAAGAGCATCAATGAAATTCACTCCCTCTAACCACCCCAAAGAAATTCAATTTTGTCTTAAATTTATTCCTTTTTTAAAGAAATAAATTCCTACTACATCCAACTGTATTTCCACTTGCAATTTTTAAGCAGTGTGAAGCACCAGCTTGAGGAGAGTGTTCTTGACTTTTTTGAACTTTTCAGCTTCATGGTGTCGTTTTAACTTACTACATCCTTAGTTTGGTCTAGTTCTCAGTATTGCACTTAAACAGGTAGTTTGATAGAAAGAGTCCAGACGAGAATAATAGGTTCCTAAAATGTTATCTTCAAGGGAAGATTGTGAAGGAATTCATGTTGTTAAACAAAAAAAAAAAAGAAACAAACTGAGAATGTAAGTGGTCAACTACATTAAAAGAAGACCATCATGAGGAAGGGTCTTGTCCACTATATTAGTTTTACAGGGCAAGAAGTTACTGCCTCAAATTTAATCAGAGGCTGCAGTTAGACACTGGAGGACGAAGAATTACAATGGAGATGATAAAGCACTGGAATAAGCTGCTGTGGAGTGTCTGTATTTGTGGGCCTTTTAAGGTTCCACAAACATCTGCAAGAAACAACATCAATATAGTGGTTCTGCCTGAGGTTAGCTCCTTCTCTTCATATGGTCTGTGATTACACCAGCAAGTGCAAGCTATCTGGGAGGAAACAAAACCTTCCTTACAATTGGAAGCATGTGTGAATTCACTTTTAAAAATGTAGAATTAAAGCCAGATAGTCACCATAGTTGGTCAGTAATCACTGCATATGCCTTAGCTTGACTTCTTAGATTCAGTAATTCCTAGTAGTGTTCCTTCAGATTTTTTCTTGTCTGCTACTATTCAGGTTGGTGTTTTGTAGACATTTAGTTTTTTAATTGTTATTTCCCAAAGCACAGCCCGAAAGTAAGGCCCATTATATGGGTATGTCTACCAGATTCCCTGTCCAAACAAGTACATCCACCCAGTGTGATGCAGGCTGCAGGGGAAGTGCCAGCCAAAATCCAGCAATAAACAGCTGCATCCATGCTGTAGTGCCCCTGAGCTCATTCAGCTCCACTGTTGCTGTTTATGCAGACTCATGTGACAGCAGCAGAAATATCTTTGCAGCATATTCCTGTGCTTTTCACCTCAGAGCTGGGGGAGACTTGCAGCCGTGCTACAGACATACTGTAAGAAGGGTTACTACTTTAACTTCTGGCATGGTAAATGTAGGATATGTTTATCCTGTCTCTCTTTGGGAAGACATCTTTTAACAGCCAATGAATAATCGACCCAAAATAGATGAGGTTAAGTTGTGCTCACTTTATCAGTATGTTTAATTATTTAAATTGCTAATTGTCACTTCAATATGTGCATGTAGGGAATTTAGCAATCTTTTCCTATAAAGATGGTTTTCAGCTGGCTTAGTATAATGAAATCTTACTGCTTTCACAACTGAAAGCTTCTGCAGCTTTTAAAGTAATTTTTATTGCAATTGGCTGTTATTGTAAATTAGGTTTTCAAATATTTTGATTATGAAAGGGAAATGGAGTTCAGTTAACTCTAATCAGGATTCCTGCCTGCTGACCTGGTTACCTGTACCACTGCTCTCTGTCATCCTCCAAACATCTGTTCTTTGACCCATTTTCCTTGCTGAATTTGTTGCTCCAGGGTTAGTTCTCATTCCTGTCTGCCAATACTTAAGGAAATAATTGACCTTTTAAAAGAAAATAAAAAAGTTATGTTTGAATTTCCTAAGCACTGTGAACACTCTACAACATAGTATAAATAATGAATAGAGTGGAGTTGCAATACTACTATTTCTGCAGAAATTACATTGTTTGATTTGACAAATGCTAAGCCTTATGAAGATTTATAATAATGATTGTCAGCTTTTGCTGAATTCAAAAATTGAGAAAAAGCACTTAGATGTGAAATTATAGAAGTATATTGTCCTTGACAATACCAACCTTTATAGATAAAAAGTTAAAAAAAAATATTTGCTGAAAGGCATAAATTAATTTCAGTAAATACAAAGGACGTTCAAATTGTAAAAATAATAGAGGAAGTGAAAGCTGTCTGGCATGCCAAACAGACTTTAATGTGATTATTAGGTACAGGTTTTTTAAATTAAAGGCAAAGAGATCTCAGATTTCATACTTGTGAAGTAATATCATTCACTTGTCTTACAGGATTTAAACTGATTCTGTTTGCTCCTGCAGTCACTAATCTCATGCATTTGTATTGCAAAAACAGACTGATTGGGATTTGCTGCTTGTATAGAAGAACACTGAGGTAGACAGCAAAACAATAGCCAGGTGGCAGACATTCTGAATTACCATGAAACCTGAAAGCATAAGGCTGGGGGGGGTTAGGTGCTTATTTTGTGATATCTCTTGTATGCCCAAGCAACAGTTTCAGCCTGTAAGTCTGACTGTGTGAGTTTATACTTATTATACTTTATATGCAATTGTAAAATAGATTTCTTATTTTTGACAAATGCCAGCTCATTTCTTTGTCAACAAGAAAACATCTATATAAGAAATGGTCCATATGTAAAAGCTCATGAATTCATTAGGTCTTTTGCTTCTGGAGATGAACTGTTTTCCTAAGACTGTTTTACATTTCATTTTGTGTACTGTGTCTGTGTTAACTCAGTTACAGTGCAATCCAATTGTGGATATTCTGAAACATTCACCCTTAGCAGTTTGCATATATTTATGTAATCAATAGTTCTCCCAGTTGCTTATTGAAGTATAAAGACCTAGATCAAGGTCCAAGAGAGGTTATGAATATCTAAGATGGGGTTTAGATAATATATAGGTCATGTAGATCCCTCAATCTGAGAGCAGAGTCTTCAAAACACCTGTCTAATCCCACAGACACATCACAGTGGCTGTGTTGATACTTTGGAGGGAGGAAAAGGTGGTTGCTGTTCACAGCACTCTCCCTGTACAGTTTTATTCTGTGCACTCCTACAGTTGTCCCTGCCATTTTTACAGGATTGGGCAGTACAATGCCCCTATAAACAAAATGGATTTTTGTCTCATAAAGCATGACCAGAGCATTCTTCTCACTTAAAGGAAACGTTTTTTTACAGTGGGACAGTAACTTCTGGTCCAAATAGATGTCTTGTGAAGGGGTTAAGCTAGTGATGTTGCAACATTTTGTAGAGTGGCATAAATTAATGTGATGTCTCACAAAGCTCACGGTGAGCTGGGATTGAATTTCATTGCAGAATTCAAATCTCTGACTGTCAAAAAAGGTAATGCATTTTGCATCATCAGTAACAAAATAAGATGTCCAAGTAGTTGTTGCAGTGGGCATTTGAGTCAAACTCCTCTCCTGCATGAGTGCCCATAGGATAGAGCTAAAGACTCTCTCGTGGATTTTAACTGACAAAAAACAAGCACAGTATGAAGTCTCACAAGTCTAATTGCAAAGTTCTTCCTCTTATGTTCTGAAGAAAAGAGCAATTCTTTTGCTGCTTTAAATTAACTGTTTGGGGACTTAAACTGAGAAAGTTCTACATCTGGTGATTTAGATCAAATTTGCCTTTTTTGCAGGCTACATCTTAAGCTGCCTCATAATTAAACTTACAGTTGTTTGGGGGATTTCTGTGGCAAAGTTCAGAATCACACATGGCTTCCAAGTCCATAAGCATAAGAAAACTGTATTGTTGCTGGCTGCAACTGGTGGTTCTACAGATATTCAGTTAAATTCTTAACATGTTCTGTAGTTCTTTCAAGAATGTTGTCCTTGAAATACTCATTTGCTGTTTTAGTATGAAATTAAACCTACACAGTGGCTAGAGATTAGTTACATTACCAACTTTTGGGAAAGTTTGTAACACTCTACTGAACTATTACAAGCAGTGCCAAAACAAAGGTACATCTGATTTGAAATACTTATTTCAAGTGGTCTTGTAAGTTGCAAATGAGGATACTTGGGAAAATGGAGAATGATTTGGCTCAATGCCTCAGTATTTGAAGTTTCCCCCATCTGGTAAAACTCAAAGAACATTTTAGCAGCTCTTCTAGTGTCTAAAAGGGAAGGCACTGTATAACGCAACAAATTTTGAGTCACATGGAAATAAAAGAATGGGTGATTATTGTTGTCTGACTTGTGTCAAACAATGCTTGATACAGTTGTGGCTGATACGAAAAAAGCTGTTTAGATCTAGATTGGAAAAAAAATCAGTGCAGCAGGTAGTATTTTGGTTATAAGGGGAGAACTTTAAATTTGGCAAGTTATTCTGTGTGGTTCTGGACGGTTAGATCTGTAAAAACCTACTACTTTGACAAAGCCAGGAAGTCATTAAAATCCTTCTGTATCTGGCTTTCCCTTGTAAGAAAAAAAATGATTAAAACTCAAATTAACCTCAAAGATACAAGAAACTCCTCATTGCTTCATAATAATCTGAACTACACATTAATAATCTGAACTACAAATGTCTCCACATTATTTTTTTTCTGTAATTCCACAGATCTTGGCATTTTTTCATAAGTAGATGGAGAGCATGCAGGAAGATAACAACTGGGTGCAGAGGACTGCTACTGGGAGAGCAAATTTCTGATAGTTAGTGCTGAGAAAACATGGCATCTTTAGTAAATACTTAGAGAACTTCTGCTCAGGAAGATGCTGACAGTAGTAAAAAATGTTTCCAGACCCTCCAGTGTTCAGTAGCACGATAATGTCACCCTTCCTTGCAGGAAATTTGTATACATTTGGAACGCCAAGTGATGTAGATTTTCTTCCTCTACAAATCCCTACAAATGATTTTCTTAAAATATCATTAGAACCCGAGAGGTTTGTACTTCTGTGATGATCTGCTGCAATCCTAATCCAAATACTATCCTGGAGAAGGCAGGTGGTGGGTTGTTACCCACAGAAGATTGCCAGGAGACAGGGGATGGTGAAGGCTCCAATGGCACCTTGGCCTGTGCCCTGCGGGGCTGGGCTGGGGGTGGTGCTGAGCTGCTGGGCCAGTGGCTGCTGCTGTGAGAGTAGGGAATTGCTCTTCATCTTCTGCAAAAGGGTTCTGTGTCTCTGTTCAGCAGCAGTAGGTTCACTGTACCTGACTTTACAGGGTTTTCCCTCTAGGTCTGTCACAGTTTTGTGCTTTTTTTATGTCTGCCTTCCCTGCAGGGTGAAATGTGCCCTCTCATTCATGTGATAGCAAAGTTTGCTTTTGCCTGTGCATCTGAGAGTTTTTTAAGCTGATTCTGATTTTTTTTTCCAATATATCTCAGAACTGTCAGTTGTCCCATCTGAAAGAGGTGGCAGGTTTCCAGGGTAATAAGAGATTTAACATCTGGATGGTCACGATGAGGAATGTTTTTACTTCTAGGTGTCTTGTTAAGTAGCAACTAGTCTTTGTGATCTGGACTAATTGCTAGCAGTACAGGAGGAAACCAGCTCTGTCTGGCTCTCATCACATAAAATCATCCCACTATAATCCCACTTGCTTTCGATAGAATCTTTTTATAGCTGAAGAGCTATTGAAACTCAGCTCAGAAGGGAGTTCTCAGAAGCAAATTGTTCCTGTGGTTTCTTTCTGTAGGTCCCATAGTAAGATAGTTTGATTTCTACTCCAGCAATTTGATTGCTTGCATCCAGGCTTTTTTTTTGTCATCTTTATCTGTCTAAGGAAATCTGTTTCATTGTGCATGATATTACCTGACTTTATTTGTGACTTCTGTTATCCCTGGTGGACTACAACATTGAAAGTTGATTCCTATAAAATAATGCAGTGTGTCTGTTCAGCAGTACAAATACTTGCAGGAATATGAGATCTTCTGTCTTCCATTTTAAATCAATTTCACAGTCTTGATCCTTATTATTTAAGGTGTCCCCAGACCCAGGATTTCTTAAGGGGGTTGGCTAATACACTGGTGAAAGCTGTTGTCCTAACAGCAGGCTTTTAAAAGCACACCTTCCCACAGTCAGGATAAAACTCATCATTTAATACACAGGAAAACTATAATTTTAAAGCATTATGCAGGAACAAATAGCAGTAATAACTACAAGAGAGTATTCTGCAACTACTTCATACTTTGAATAAGTTTTTCCAAGTATGTTATCTGCTAACTAATGAAAAAGTAATATCATATAAGCAAGCTATGATAAGTAATCGAGTAGAGAAAGCAGTGAAGCAACTTATGTTGCGTAACTGAGTGAATTTTTTATGAATCAGTTAGGAACTAGCTCGTAAATAACACTCTTCACCCCTGGAAAAGAAATCTAAATTGATATTAAGGATGTCAAAAAGCATGGAGGAATGGGCAACAGAAGAGTCTGCAGGTTTGAGTGGCAAGAACAATGATTAAACTCCAACAGATCAAATTGAAATACAATTTCATATGTTCCATAGGCTGGATTCCTAATAATCCTCAGCAGTTTAATACTGACATGTTAACGATTCTTGCCCTGTGTCAGCATCTGCAATGACAATGACAGTTGAGGCTGATGGACACATAAATCTGAAGCCTAAATAAGTGATACCTGAACTCTCAGTGAAAAGAGCTGGAGTAAATGTGAACTGTACCTGGAAAAGGACTTGCAAACATCCCTATGAAGAAGAAAGCTGACAAAAATAATAATAGACAAATAATCTTCCCCTGTAACCTGTGAATGATGATAGTAAAGCTGTGGGAAGCTTGATGAGTTGTCAAACTTATGTCAACTGAGGGTGCTTGTTCAATGTTTGAAATAGTAGATTTTCAGTATCTAAACCATACACAGAGTTGTTATTTCCAGCTTACCTGGTGAATGTTCAAATTGAAAGTCCATCAAAATATGAACAGATATCACAAAGCCTTCAAAAGATAAAGTCTTGGAAATATTAGATGTGATGAATGGAGTAACTTACTGCAAATGCTACATCTGGGTTCACCAAGCTATAATGACTGAAGTTGGCCAACATGAGATAACCTATGGAAGGACAGACTCCTGATTTTTTTGCACGTAAGGGGAAAGATGAAATGCAGTCAGGATCTGGGAATAAACCAAAATCCTTCACTGTTCAAATGGAGAGGAATGGTTTAGATTCCAGTCCAATTAGATGCAATATGCAGCAAAATTTATATCTGTTATGGGATACATACACTAACTGAATTTGGGGACACCTATCTTGTAAAGGAAACTGAAATTCAGCTGATTTGCACCACTTCCAAAGCAAAGTTTGTGCTGCATGTGTAGTCTCAGCTTGAAAGATGAAATGGTAATTGCTGAAAATGTCAGAAGTTCAACAGAGAGAAAACTGAACTCAGTTGGCACTGAGGCAGCAGCTCATGGTACTGGTGTTTGTTGGCAATTCATTCTGCTTTATTTTATTCAGGGAATCTCTTCTGATCTCTTTTCTTGCCTTCATGTCCTTATGAGCGGGCTGTAGATCTCTGAAAGACCAACTTTAAAGATAGCAAAATGGTTTAGAGAGTTTCCTGGAATACACAAAGATAGATAGGGCCTTGTCATATTTACAATGAATCCACTGCATCCTTGCAGGAAGCTCTAAAAGCTACTTACTTGCATGGCAAATTCTTCTCCCTTTTCTGAAAAGAATCTATTATAATCCAGTTTATGTAACATGATTTCTATTTAAGAGATGCATAGCAGGACACCACTAAGGATCTGTCCTGTTCAGCAGGCAAGAATGGTTTCTGTTCCTCTCAGCCTTTTAAGTTATTAGTAATGCAGAGACACTGATGAAGATGGAACACAAACATTTTAATTTTGATTATTTTAGAATATAATTTTTTTAAGGAAGGCAATTTCTATTAATGGATTGTGTTTTTCAAAGAAGATCCTTTTTTTGTTTCAAAATTGGGATCACAGGGATCCCTGAACTGTTAATGCCACTTAGAATACTGTAATATGAACAGATAATTTTGACATTTTTCTTTGAACAATTAAAACTTTTTCGTACTGCAACAGTAGAAACTGGAGTTTTCTGTGCCAGATGTCTACCTCTGGATAAAGGTTTTGGTTAATTAGAGTTGGGATTTCATTGTTCACAGAGTTTTCATTTGAACTTAATCATCCCAGAAAATGAGGCTTAATTTGTAGGGAAAATAGACCACTTTGCCTTGTTAAGTCTTGCTGTCATTTCCTTAAGGAGATCCAGCACCAGCCTATTTTTACAGCAAACTGCTGCAATTTTGTGGGCAGAAAGGTGGGTGGGAGGAACCAAACAGACCAGACTAGAAGCAGATGGTACCAAGGTATTTTAACTGTTGAGATGCTCACTTACGAATCTTGTCATGGAACAAAAATCCTGAATCTTATTATTTAATTCTTCTTACAGCAAATGGCTTTAGAACCCTCTGGCAGGTTTGCTCTCTAGTGCTGCTCTGAGTAAGGAATAATTGTTATTGTTAACATTAGGTAGCTAAAAGCAGAAGTCTGTGCTGTGGCTCAGGAGGCCTAAATGACTCCTATGGTGGGTAAATCCCATAAATCCCACACAGAGGAATTCCTGACTTTGTAAGTGATGTATTTTGTGGTTTTGCTCTGGGCAGCACACCACCACACACCTTACACTAAATGGATGTTAACATCTGAGGTTCAGAGAGCAGGGAACCTGGGCCACGTAGTATCAGATTTAATTCAATGTGTTGCCCACTCATATTTTAAGTTTGATTTGAGTGGTTTAGACTACCTGATTTCAATTTTTGGCTTTTTAATAAAGTCCTCACATTCAAAGAGGGAAAAAAGGAAATTTATATCTAGTATTTATAAAACACTTTCAGCAATTAAAAAGATTGTATAATTCTCTGAGTACCACATTTTAAGATGCTTTTTTGTGATATATGAATTTGGAACTGTAGGCTGCTACCTAAAAGGAGCTACAAGAGAGCTGGAGAAGGACTTTTTACAAGTGCCTGTAGTGATAGGACAAGGGACAATGGCTTTAAGTTGACAGAAAGGAGGTTTAGATGAGATATTAGGAAGAAATTTTTTTATTGTGAGTGTGGTGATGCACTGGAAAAGGTTTCCTGGAGAAGTCATGGATGCCTGAAAGTGTTCAAGGCCTGGTTGGTCCAGTGGGAGGTGTCTTCATGGCCAGGAGGGCTGGAACCAGATGATCCTTAAGGTCCTTTTCAACCCAGGCCATTCTATAATTCTGTGGTCATTCTATATAACAAAGATAAGTAAGTGAAGAATCGTAATTTTAAGTGAAGCTTGGCTTTTTATCTGTCGTGAAATCTAGAAATTTGGGATGAGGAAGCTTCTTGTTCTGGGTGGGCAGAAAGCCTGTTTATTTGCTTACAAACAGAACAAATTTTGAAATAATGACTTTTTACTCTAAAAAATAAAAAAAAAACTAGTGTTATTTTTCTCCTAGGACAAAGATTTCAGTCTACATGGAGAGGTTGAATCATGCAGTTCTCTATCCTCTGGAGTATCAGTAGTAACTTCTGCTGCAGTACCAGGACTTAGGAGGTGTCTTTGCTGTTCTTTGGCAGTCACACTGTTACCTTTCATTTGGGGACTGAATGCCTGTCCACTTCTGTGCTTCATCATCTGGACCTATGTGGGTTATTTTGTTCTTTTGTTCAATACTGAGAAACTAATATAGAGAAGATAACTCATTTGGTTCTTTGCCCTCTATCCTTGTGGTATTTTTAGGCCAGAAAATTAGGGTTTAACAAGGAAAGAAAATAAAATTTGAGTATCAACCGTGGTATATTGTGGTGATAGTAATAGAAATGTGTACCATCGTTTATATTATTTTAATAAGCCAGGAATGGTTTAGGAAGAACAAAATCTAGAATGCTACTTTAGGCCAGTTTGAACTCCACATATGAGCAAAGGCAGCCAAAGAACAACAGCATCACCATATTTACTGTGTCTTCAATCCAAGTGATTTGTGGCAAGCTAATAATGAATTCTTCAACAGCCCCAATGATATAATTTTTAATAGTTCTTCATTTTTGTTGTTTTCATGCAGGTTACCCTGAAAGCCAAACAGGTGAAGGATTCTGTTACATACACACCAGGTGTGTGCTGGTGAAAATGACTGGGTTTGGGTGATAGCTGTGCCTTTCAGAGTCTGCTCTGCAGAGAGATTTTTGCAACCTTGCCTTACTTTGAGGAACGAGAACTGCTGGGTATTCTGAGGGCACCTTTCCCTTTAGCTACATCCTCCTGGGCTTTCTTACTCTGTTTATTGTGGGGTTTGGGCATTTCTTCAGGTTGCTCTTTGCTTGTATCAGTGTGAGAATTCAGTAGCTCCTCCCCTAGATCAGAGAAGTTCCTAATCGGCAAAGGTCATCACCTTGATGATCAAGTGAATGCCTTGATTTCTCAGTTTTGTTTTTCTTAAGCTGTCAGTTCAGAAAAGCTTTTTGTCCACTCTGTACTATCTGAGAACCTTTAATATGTGGGCAGTTCCCTGCTTGTTTGTGGGGTGTTTTACTTTTTCAGAAGTGTAACAGCAGTGCTTCTAACAGGTGTCATTCGGCTCTCGGAGCTTAAAACGCTGGCACACAATTCCAAAAATGTCAAAGTCAACACGAATCTGCCGGATCACATCATCACCCAGCGAGAAAGGGAAGAGGAAGTGGAGGAGGAGGGGAACTACAATCTTATATCAGAGCAGATGGATGTCCAGACAGATCCAAAGGAGACCATGGCAAGTGAAACTAGACACCGCAGACGAAGAGTTGTCAAAGCACCTGAAACGGCTCTGCTGGCAACAAGAGAGGTGCCAGAAGAGAAGGGCAGAGGGAGACGTCAGAAAGATTTTGATAACACTGAGCAAGAGGAAGAGAGTGATGATGAAAGCAGAAGAAGGGAGAAAAGCCGTGCACCAGAAGAACTGTGGACTCAAAATCAGCAGAAACTTCTTGAAATGGCCTTGCAGCAGTATCCAAAGGGAACATCGGATCGCTGGGATAAAATAGCAAAATGTGTTCCTGGAAAAAGCAAGGTATGACTTGTTATGACTGAACTATGGTATGAATTGAGGGGAAACCTATTTGCTACCAATTTATGATTACCTTAAGAAAGAGAGTCCATATAGAAAGGTGAGGCCTATACTTGGCCTCTCATCTCAGACTCAGGTGACCTAAAGAGCATTACTGTCATGTTTGTTGCTTTATTTAAAATATTTTTCATTTATTTCAGCTTGTGTGATCTAATACAGAAAACGCTGAAATAACTCGTTTCATTTAAAATACCTACCTCTTCTCTGCTTTTCATATCTTCAATTGCAGAACAAAATTAGATTTTAAAACGAATTTTGATTCAAAGTTAGTAACCAAATGTTGATGAGCTGCTTTACTTACACTTTCTCAACCCATCTCAATGAACAAACAAAATAAGTAATCCATCTGCAAGTGTTAAATGCTGAATAATCTATCTAATGTTCTTTTTGTAAGTATAATGTTTAAAAATAGCATTATCATTGACATAGCTGGTCAGTACTAGATTTTCTAATAGTTGTGATACTTTAGTTTGCTTGCTTCAGCCATTGTAGCTGCAGAAAAGCCCTGTAATATTTGTGCCAAACACAGTGAGGGAGCAGGAAGTGCAGTGGGGAAGGATTTGGGTCTCTCTGGCTCTGAAGCTGTTCAGCAGTTTCTGGTGTCAGCAGGTGCTGCATTAGTGACCTTGAAGGCTCAGCTTAACCTGCCTGCAGTGTGGCCCACACCAGAGTAAAGGTTTTAAACAGATACTGCAGTACAGGTGCTCCATAATTGCTCTTGCAGTCATTGGCAAGTACTGGGCAACTGTTTCTTGGGTTTGTGTACTCTTCAGATAAATGAGCCACTAAGAAATGTAAATTGCAAGTTTATTTTTCTAATCCCTTCTTCACTAGATGTAGTGTGCAAATTCAGTGTGCAACTTTAAAATGAGAAAACAACCAACCAAGGAGCCAAAAAAAAACTCAACAAAAACCTCACAACAAAAAAAAATCCCTACAAACAAACAAACCCAGACCCAAACAAACAAAAAGACCCCTACACAACCCCCAGAACCCAGCTCTTCTAGAATAAAGTAGCATGTATAGTTAAAGCAGTACAAAAATACCAACTTTTGTGTTACTTTGAATAACACTTTTGTGTTTTCTTTCAGGAGGAGTGTATAGCAAGGTACAAGTTGCTTGTTGAACTGGTACAAAAGAAAAAAATGGCTAAGAGCTGAATGTTGTGAGCAAGAAGAGATGTAGCTCATCTTTGTCAAAATGGGGTTTTAAATCTCATATGCAGGAAACTGCATTTTTGTACCTCAGTATTTCTATACGTCATGTGCCTTAGTAAAAGAAAATAATAATAAATCTTACACCATCTTACCTGGTTTGTGTGTTGAAGAATGAAGGTGTGTTTGTATTGAAGAGCTGCTTATGCAGATGTGTGAGAACAGTGTCTAAAAGTGAGCAGAACTTCAGGAAAGCCCCCTCTGATACTCACATACTGACTCTGGTAGGTTTGCAGCCAATGGATATACAAATAGCTTACATTTGTTTTTAAAGACAGAACTGACCTGAAACTGTTAAGCACAAGAGTAATGAACTCTGCACTCAAAATATATTTTTCTTTCTTGCACCTCTAAATCCAAGACCATGTGTATAAATACCTTATTCTTATAAACATCTAGTAACATTCTGAAATAAGTAGGATTTCTATTATTAACTTCCACATATATTTATATGCACCTGCAATATAATACCTTCTTTTGCCAACCCTGCAGTGGTATTTGATAGCATTGTTAATTCAGTAAAGTTGAAATAGGTAAAATCACTAAAGGCCTTTATGTTTTAGTTAGAAAATAGGAGGTAAGGTACTTCAGGACCACTTTTTAAGTACAGAATGACTAACATTCTTGGCCTAAGAGTTCTCATTTTGGGGATGGTTGTATACCCTGGATTTAATTTGAAGAACAGGTAATAAGGGTTATATTATTCCATATTTGTAATTTTGTTTTGTGTAACTTTTCCAAAATTGTGAACAGCTTAAAATGCTGGAACAAGGGATATTTAATGAGCTGTAAATGACAGCAATAAATCAGAGCAATGATTACAATCTATTGCAAGAAACATTACGGACTTGCCTTTTTAAAAGCATTATTTACCATTCAAATTGTGATTTAATACCAGGATTCCAAAAATATTTTGAACTTTAATTCAAAATCAAAATGAAAACTCAAAATCGAAACTTGGTGGCTCAAAGTCTCTGTTAACTTCCTGCCATTTCCACTGCTGATTTCCTCAGCAAGTGCCCATTGTGCTCCTTCTGTGAGATCAGCACTTCACAACATTTCATCCCATTCCCATAAAACTTTAAGGGCTAAGTATTTAGGGAATATAACAGTGTTCCATATGTGTCTCTCTACCACTTGGAGCTTTTTTTTTTTTTTGTCTGATATTAAAAAAAACCTCTTAGTTGGTAGAAATAATGATATTATGGAAACATAGCCAGATACAAAATAATGCATCGAATTTTTTTTCACAGAAACCTTCACAGCTTAACTGCACTGGAAGTTAAAGATAATTATAATCTGTGATCTGGGTGCTAATCAATGGAATAGGAATTCTGTGCCACTCTGAAGGAAGAATCTTAGGTATTTTCAAGAGGTATCAGGAAAACTTAACTTTCTTAAAGCTTTTAGTCCTCCAGAACACTCAATGAGAGATGACTAGATGTGAAGTAAGGTAATTGAAGTCCTTTTCATTATTCCCTTGCTGTTGGTGCACCAGGACTGTGGTGCTGTAAATCACCCACTGCTATCCTGGGCTTCTGGCACCAATCTCTTTTGACAATTTCACAAGTATCTCTAACCTTGCTTCTCTTAGCAGCTTCTCTTCTCTAGCTTCTTTTCTTCCCCCTCCTCTCCAGGTCTGGCAGTACTGAGTGTAACTTTGGGGCCCAGCCTTCCGTGCTCTGTAGTCTCCCTTCTCAGCACTGACCAACAGCCAGTGCTCCACAGGGCCAGAACACTGACAGCTCCTGAGCTCTGGCCCTTGAACAGGTTTAATCAGTACAAATGCTGAAATCTCCTGCACCTCTTCACCTCAAAGCACCAAACATTCATCAACTACCCCCAAAATGGCAGGAGGTTTTTCTAGTCCTGGGGAGGGTGGGAGCAAGTGATGCCCCTTTGCTGTGCCAGGTGATGTTTCATGTTTTCCTACTGTTCTGAGCTTGTTTACTTACCAGTGTTCTTTCAGGACTCCAGTTTTCCTCACTGCAAAATAAAAATATTCAATACCTGGGCTTTGAGCAGATGGAACAACATTCATTTAAATGGCACAGGCCCACAGCACCACCATCTTCCTGCTGCTTGTCCCAGAAGCTGCTCTGAGCCTCAGGCTGCCCCTGACTAGAGAGCGGCTAAAAAATGTGAGGAGGCCATAATGCATCTCTTGTCTGTCAACCCCTGACGAGCACAAACCCCTCAACATTTCATCTTCAAGTGACCATACAGGAAGGGTCGAGTTCTCTTTGCTTCCTGGGAAATAAAAAACCAGGAGTTTAGCTATTTACCAACCTTCCCATGGACAGTAAACAAAGTTCATGGAAAAAAGCACTGTGCTGGTTTTACAGGAAGTGCAGTTCAAAGGTTACAGCGACAGCCTCAGCCTCGCTCCCCTCACCCAGGCACGGTGCAGACAGGGAACTGTCTCCTCCCCACTGAGCTCTGGCCAAGTTACACCAGAACAAACAACAGCCACCACTCCTGTGGCTCCAGTCATTCCTCTCTGAAGGGTGAAAGCAGAACCTGACATCAGACCCAGGGCTGCACGGGGCCTGTCAGTCCAGTAAGCAGAAATACCCCCGGACAGTTTTTCAGCCACATCAGTGTCTGGTGAAAGGAACAAATTTACATGAAAAATAGTTTCTGAAACTTCTTGTGTAATAAAATTTAGTAGCCTCCTCTCGTGTGATATTAATAGAAATACTCCTTTCTTCTACAAGACTCACCTTCACACAAGTCATATACAATGATAAACATTATTAAAGTTTATTAACAAAAGCTTTGTACATATCTTTTCATACACTTGGAATTTTACATCTAGTCAAAATAACAGCACATTTCCATCTTACCTTTTGTACAAATTGTTACAGAATATCCACCAGTGGATGAGTAAGTAAAATAAACCACTGGTTTACTTTTGTGAAGTATCTACAAAAGTGATTTGTGACATTTTTAAAAAATTCCCCAGAACATATAAAAATAAATTATTTTTACTTTTTCAATTAAATCTACTAATTAGAAATATTACAAATCAAAATATCAATGTTTTCTTATGAATTCTTCACAATACAAAACAGATTCACAAAACTTTATTTACAGAAATGAGGTAAGAACTGTGCAATGTTTAACTAAGAAACATATTGCAGAATTAACATGTTCTTCCAAATAAGTACACAGTGGAGGTCTAATTACAGCTGGGTCTTTTCTGTTAATAATTCCCACCTCACTCTTGATTAGTGGTCATTACCCCCATTTAAACTGCCCTTCACCACCCTGCATAGACTCACCACGAGATCAGCAACTGCCCCAAGTGTTGTAACACAAGTTCACCCGTTTCAACCACTGGGAGATTTTAGTGGGAAATGGTAACTCACCTTTTTGGTAATTTATTAGTGAAAAGTGACCCAGGTAACAATCTGCCTGAGCTCTCTACAGTGGTATAAACACCTCTAGGAAAGGCAGAACGAGGCTGCTGGTGCAAGATAGAATATTCCTGCTGCTAACAAGGACACATCTAGTGCATGATCAGCTGTTTGCAGCCATTTCAACAAAAGGGAGGTAGCAACAGGCACTTGGTTTAGGCCAAACACTACACAAACTTCTTCCAGTGTGGCCTCATCTGGTAAGAAAACTTGAACCAAACTGGTTCCTTTAAAAACCTCAGAACTCTAAAACCTACACCAAAATTATTAAACTTTGGATTTCATACCATAATTCTTATTCAAGAAAAACTCCAACTGTACAACAATAGAAATTTAAAGGAGTAAAAAGTTCAGAAGTCAATTCCCTTATGAGTCAGGTTCCAAAACAGGTGTGTAAAAAAAGAAACAATGAACAGCAAGTCCCAGCTGCCATTACAAGCTCAATCTAAAAGGATCTATAACGGCAGCAGCAGATCAGATGAGCTGGGGTTGGGCTGTTAGAACTACTGCTCTGAAACCAAAGCAATGCACCACTGCAGACAGTTTACAGCCTTTACATCTGTGACATCAGGACTGAAGAGTCAAGTGTATGTTCTTCTGTGGTTGAATTTGTACTTAGTACCATCATATTGACAAAATAATTATGATTTGCAGTTTTATCTACTTCACAGTCTGAGACATTAAAAAGTACATCCATTTTAGTGCAACAAGAAAGCAAATGAAAGCCTACCAAAAATATCCTTATGAAAATTATTAACCTCTTGCTGTGCAGTATGAGTTCCTTGTTGCTCTTTTCCAATCTGCAGAAAGGGAACCCGGGGTTTGCAGCCACATGAAGTGCTGTAACAGCAGGACATGTGCAGGGCTCAAGTGTCATTCAAATGTCAACTCTTCTCTGACGCAACTGGTCCAGTTTTATCATTGAGCCTCTGTGTAAGAGAAAATACTTCTAAAAATCAGATTATAACATAGAGAGCTAAGTAAAATTCAATTCATAAAGATGACAAAGCAGTTGAGGTACATTCACTAGAGCCATCTAAATAGTAACTTCTGCATTGTAAGAAATAACCATGTACTGTAGAACAAAAAGTGGGAAAGAATAATTAAAAGAGCAGTCCTGTATTGACGCAAATAATGCTAAGGTCATGACAGGCAGTATTAGAAAACAACCCTCCTTCTACTTTCAATCCACCTAGAGTGGCTGTTCCTGGCCATGGGAACATCTCTCTAAAACTGCAAGATGGTAAAGAGAAACACCAGGTGACCTCTGCTACATTTACCCACTGGAGAGGGCTGAAATCTACACTTCTCCATCAGAACAAATAAAATTTCTAATTTGCCCCATCACAGTTCTTTCTTTCATATATTGCTACAAAGACATTTCCTGCAAGTATTGAACAGGACTGAGCAAGAATTTCATCTCATTTACTGCATTAAGAAATACCTAAAAACCTGTTTCAACTGCAAATGAGATTAAAACAGTCGAACTCTGGCAAACAGAGAATTTGTTAAAAGTAGTTCAACAGTCTATGCAATTTGTCTCAATTCTAGCCTTAAAAAAATATATAAAATCAAAAGAAATTTTTGGTAAGGGTTTTTTTTGAAAGATGTTCTGAGATTTCTTAGAATTATTAAATAATTCAATTATGTTAAATATATTTATTAAATAAATAAATTATTTAACTGTTAACACAGAAACGGTAATGGCATATTTGTAAAAATACACTGCACTGTACAGACCTAGTAATGGCTATTTAAAAAAAAAAATAAAATAAGATCACATTGATCATTCTGTTTGGATGTACACCAAATATAGGGTCTGAATTCCATTCACAACTAATTTTTGGAGAATGAGGGGAGATCAGTTTTAAACATATGAGTTAAACATCTCTGAATGAAGGCAAGGCCTGGAGGCAAGCTCCCAAACGTGCCAGCACATTTGCTGTGACAGTCAGTGACCCTGACAGTGGGACTCAACCACAGTGACCCTTCGCAGCTGCCACGTCACAACTGCCCCAACTCCAAACCCCAAGGCTGAACAAAAGTGAAGTGCTCACAATTTTGAATGGAAGGGAGCTGTTACCAGGAAAAATCATCTTGAAAATTCATCATTTATGTTGTTTGTGTCTGGAAGTGTGTACTGCCTGCAAGTACCACAGAAGTCCAACCCGAGTCCTGCACCACAGTGCTCCTAAAGTAGGTGGAGGATTTGGGAGTGGGGACTCATATTTAGCCCAAACTCTCCCCACCTGCTCTTGCAGACAAGCTTCTCTTTCTTCTCTACCACTACCACTTGGTGTCTTCTCCAAGGAATGCTGAAACTTTATGTCTTCCTGCTCTATTCATCCTTAGTTTTTCCGAGTTTTAGATGCTCCTTCCTTTATCCTCTCATCTTAACTGCAGGACCCTTAAAGAATAAAGCCTGTTTTCTGATTTCTTGAAGAAAGAATTCTTGTCTTGGGGATGGATATTATGGGCAAATACTGAAGATAATGGAACATCTTTGCCAGAAAAATGTGTCTTGTTTCTTTATCTGTCTAGGACAGGTTTTATTACTCTGTGAAGGAGAAGAGCTGCTCAGCCTCCCAATGTACAGCCTCATTTTCCCAGGCCAGCACCAAGATGCACATAGCCCATTCTCCTAACACAGATTCCACCTTCCCAGCAATGGGCTCCTCACCTTCCAAGCCATCACCTAATCCCCACCTCTCCACAGGGCCTGAGGCCTGGCCAAGGCAAACTCAGCAGTAAGGTGGTAAAAGGAATGATCCACAAAACAGTGGACACAATGCTGGGGAGGAAGTAAGGTGAGGAGGACTAGGGCTGCAGTTTTAATTACAAGAGGAAGGCAAGGGTCATTGGATTGGTGTCCTGATCCAGGGAAGCAACAGTGTGCAGCAGACATGTCTGGTGTGACTACAAGTTCACAGAGTTCTGAGCCTCCTTTAAGTGCAGCCTAAGGCTCAAGAAAAATAAAATAAAGACAAAAAAATCCACCATCTTTCATTTTTGAATACAGGCACATAACCTGCTTCTTATCTTTTAGTTACCTCCTGGAGGTACTGCAAGTTGAGTGAGGTGAGAAGTATACTTACTGTCACCTTCTGAGCTGCATTATCTCCATGAATTGTAAGGAATGGGTTGGTAGCAGCTGCATTAAGTGGTGAGGCCTGTGTGCCTGAAAGTAAGTTGTTTATGGGTATCTGTGCTCCTCCAGTAATCTGCAATTGCTGTACTTCAGACTGATGGTGTTGGTGATGGTGATGCTGTTGCTGTACTAATTGATACAAAAGGGCCTGATGTTGTTCCTTGAGTAATGCAGGGAGAGGGAGGAGGAAGAAAAAAAAAAGATCAATAATTAGTTGCTGAAAAATAGCTCCTCCCTGGGTTCCTGCTTACCCAGATCTTCAGTCAGTGCAACCCTTAAACTAATCCCAGCTAATTTAGGTTACACTAATGAAGTTCCATGAGACTGTGGGAAAGGAAGTTCCTGTCAGACTTCCTGAAATCAGTAGCTCAGCAGAAGTTCAGCTAAGCCTGCTGCCTTCATCAAGCTTCTGTCAGAACAAAGATGCCTGAGAAGACTAAAACTACCCAATTAACAATACAAGCAGTTAAACCAGTTACCTAATGGCCTATATGAATACTGCAAGCAGAGCAAAGACAGCTCATGAGATGATATGCAGAAGCCTTTTGCTAGTGTTCCAGTGGAATCAAAGACAGGTCACAACACTGTTAGAATCCACACATGCTCCCAAGCTCTGCTGCCCACAGCTGATGCTGAGAGAGACAAGCCTCCATGTCCACATAGGACAAAATGGAACTGAAGGCATTGGGAATGATTCTTCTGGCCACACGCACAGCCCAATAATACTCTAACATTTTACATGACTATCATCCAAAAAGGCTGAAGCAACTGAAAGACTAAAATATTATCAAAGCATTTAATATCAAGTTAAATCCATTACTACTAATTATATTAAGCTGAGGAGTTTATCCATGCCTTAGAATACAATAAAGAAATAAATCATAATTAACTGAAAAACTTACTGATGTGAGTTGCTGGGTACTTAGTAATTGCTGAAATTGCTGGTGCTGTTGATGGAGTAATAGTTGTCTCTGTTGGTCAGAAAGCAATCCTAGTCCCGAGGCACTGTAGGGTTTGACAGGGTAATACTGTGGTTTATATGGAAATATGGCAAATTTTACTTCAGCTTTCCATTAAAGAAAAGACGTACATGAACAGACGGACCCTATTTAGCATTTGATTTCATACTGCAAATATTGTCTGACTGTCCAGCTGCAATTTCTGATACCATCCCCAAGTCTCATTTATGCTGAGCAACAGCAACATCTTGCCTGTAACACTCCATGCACGTTGCTTGAAACTCAGAAAATAATTACCAATTATAAAGTACTTTTCAAATACTTTATACAGAAAGTCCAGATTTCATATCACAAGACAGCTCTTACCAAACGTTAACACCTAGTTACCAAGCGTTTACTTTGCCTTGATTTCCTTCTGATTCTCATCTTTTGTGTCATTCAAACCACTCATATTGCCCACACCTTGTCTGTAATTCAGCAGACACATTCAGCTTTGCAAGGGGCCAAGGGATGCTGCCACAGAATGCAGCAGTCTCTGCTTTTGCCAACTACTTCACTCCCAGTCTCTATTTTCATGCCTACATAAAATTGTCTGCAAATACTTAGGAAACTGGGCAGGGAATAGATCCAGCTGAGAACTAGGCTGTAAATAAAGGGTTTCTTCAGCTATACTAGTTTACTGCAAGAACAACAGCATGAACAAGGGTATGTTGGGAATAGAAGACAAGGAAGACAGCTGGATTTACTCTTTCAGTAGTGTTAGCTTTTACTGGTTTTAAACACCCATTAAAATATTAAGGTGTAGTTTCATGATAGGTTTATCCTGCTGTTGAAAAATTAAGTATTTCCTTTTGAGCTGTACACTTCTGTCCCCTCCCCTCATACTGGGTCTTGCACAATGGGCTGCAACCTGTGGGAACTGAGCTGAAGCTTTAACCAATACAGAACACACTGACAGATTCTCTAATAATGTAGATGAGGTCACTGTGTGATGCAGAATAAAGGTGTAAGAAGGTGTGCACAGGATGACAGCATTTCTTGTTGGGATTGGTAGTAAGGAATTATTCATTTAAATCAGTCACAAATCCACACCATTAGGCTACAATCATACCTCCTCAGGGCAATGGTATTTATCTTGCATTTTTACAGCAGCCAGCAAACTGTAGCCCAAGTCTGCTGTAATTTGACTTTGTATTAACCAGCCAATATGAAAATATCCAAAGCATCACCATTCCCTCCTACTGGGACAGGGCAAACCACGTACAAACTGTGTCTCATACTTTGCTGCATGGTCTCAGCACTACACACCTGGCGGGCTGCACTTATGATTTCCTATGGGGAAAGGGAAGCCCGTGTCAACGGGAAGTTTATGGGGCTGGATGGAATCCATCCAAAGCTACTGAGGGAGCTGATGGAAGTCCACACAGAGACACTTTCAACCATTTTCCAGCAGCTCTGGCTGACTGCAATCTCAAGATCCCAGCTGACTACAAGATAGCAAATGTGATGCCTGTCTAGAAGAAGGGCTGGAAGGAGGATCTTGGCATCAGGCCTTGTCAGTCTGACCTTGGTGCCAGGGAAGGTCATGGAGCAGACCCTCTTGAGAGCCATCACACAGCATGTGCAGGACAACCAGGGGATCAGGCACAGCCAGCACAGGTTTGTGAGGCAGGTCCTGCCTCACTGACCTGACCTCCTGTGACAGTATCACCTCTTTGGTGGGTAAGGGAAAGGCTGAGAATGCATCTACCTGGACTTAGGTAAAGCTTTTCACACTTTCCCACAGTATTCTGACTAATATTACTATTATTTCCATCTCTTTTTACCTCACTTTTTCTGTATTCCTCTATACTGGAATCAATCTTCTCAGCTGTTTTTGTTCATTCTTTTATCCCATTCTTTCTCTTTCCCAGATCATGTTTTACCTTTGCACTTCTTTTTTCTGCTGCTGTTCTCCCTTCTCTTAAATCGCTCTGCCTGCCTCTCTTGCTCTGCATTGGCACTTGAAAGAAAATACTCTCAGTCAGCAGCTGAGATTTCAGTGTCCAGAAACAAAACCGAACTGCAGAGGACAAAATGCTGCAGCTCCCAAGCTTCCCAGAAGAGACACTTCCCTGGATTTCACCACAGAGCTTTCTCTAAACCAGATCAGCTCGGAATGTAAATTTAATCCTTTTTAGCTTCTCATTAAAAGGTACATGATCAGTCTGAAACTCTCCATCCTACACTCTTCTCTGGTTGCGAGAATGTAAAGAAACAATCCTATCTCTTTCCTCAAATCACTTAATCTCCCACTTGCTGGCAATCTGTACTAAGCCATCATTTTTCCCCAGAAAAGGATCAAGTATTTTTCTCTGCCGAATGAATGCAGGTTCTTTTACCTACAACTTGAAACTCTCTCCAACAACAGCGTGCAAAGCAGTGTTTTCTCACCTCCTTGTGTGCCACAGTTAGAGTTCATAAGAATAAGGACAATATGCAAAAAGAAGTCTTCATGTATTGGTGAACACTCTGCCTATTTTCCATATTAAACTGTTGGAACAGATTCTGAAGCTTGGGAAGTTACTGTAACAAGCAACTTCCAGGAACATCTGGCAAGTCTTTTAAAATTACAGAACAATACCATGAAGTTAGAAAGCAGGGCTGAGTTCTCATGTAGCTTTCCAACATGCTGATTTAAACCACCTCCAACCTCGACCCCAGCACACAATCCAACCAGGGTCAGAGAGCTCACATCACCACGGCACCAAACCTTTGAGCCTGCCTGTGCTTGGTACCATTCAACCTTCCCACCAGGGCAGTTCAAAGAGCAGGGGGTACCCTGAGAAATTTAACATTAAAGAAATAGTCAACCACTTGCCACTGAAGCAGCACTGAACTCAAGCCTGGCAGGTGTGCCATAGAGTTCCAGAACCAATAATTTCAACCACTGGAAAGTCCATTTTTGTCTGGTTTTCTTCCTTCCTTCAAAATCAACCCAGAGCCTCTCTGCAACTTAGTTCCCATAACAAAATGGGTTTTTTCATATATTTCACTAAAGCATTTGTAATAGGACAAAAAGAAATGAGGAATGCACATGTCATTACCGGAATCATATTAGCACTAACATCACTGAACTTTTCCCTTCTAAACATTCAACCATAAACACTGAAAAGTCACAGAAAATGAGGGTAATTGTGAAACACCTCAAAAGGAAGAGGGCCTGGGAAATAACGTGGATGAGCTCAAATAAAGCAGAGAATTGTGTGAAAAGTGCACTTTTAAATTTAAGATAAACATTAATTTTAAATTAGTCTTATTGAGGGAGCAGTGAAGAAACAGATCATGCCACAATAGAAACAGAGAAGTGGAAGTGCTGACAGACTTGTACTGCACAAGCTTGTTGTAGCAGTATTCCAGACTGCTGAAGGTTAGAATGAGAGCTTAAGAACAGGATACTGGCTGCAGTATTTTGCATGAATTGGAACATTCTACTACTAACCTACACAATGAAGAGTTAGAGCACTAAAAATGGGTATTAAAAAAGAAACAAAAGAACTGCAATACAAAGAGAAGCAAATCATCTGTGTATAAACAAAACCATTTGAGGAAACAGTGGCATGACTGGTATTCAGCATAACTGATACATTCTGGCAGTACCTGAAAGTGGAAAGCAGCATGCAACTGGTTGATATGATTGATCTTGTCTAGTATTTCTCACGCTTTTGGGGAGAGAATGCAAAATCTTTGTGTTTTTTGCAATCCTCTGATGCTCAAGAAAGAAAAACTTTTCATGAACAGAATGTCTTCTGTTTATCCTATGAAACCTCATGTTCACAAAGGATACAAACTATGAAAAATACAGGCTTCTGAGGAAAAACATAAGGACACATGCAAACAACAGGATTCACTTGGAAGTATCAGATTTTATGAGGCTACTGAAGCAATACCACACTATGATACAGTACACAAATATTCAGGAGCTGCCAAACCAACAGGAAGCAAAGAAACTGGAAAAGGAAACTAGGAAATTAGGGATCCCTAGCACCATTCCAATCACAGATGTCTTTTCTTGAGGGATAATCCACAATAATGTCCAAAAATAAACTCTACTTAAAGACAAGTAATCCACTCCCTATTTACAGGCACTTCTTTCTACACAGAATTGTAGTCCTCCTTCCTAAGTGACAGACAGGACAAGGGCTGTGGGGAAGGGGAGCAGCAAGAAAGGGCTGGCCCAGGCTCTGCTCTGCTCCATCCCAAACTACTTCCAGACCAAGAAGTCCATTCCTCCTGGAAAACAGCTGTCTCCTTTTGTTACCCATTTGCCCTGCAGCTCAAGCAGCAGCAGTTTATGTTACTGAGGGTACCTGGCTTTGGTGAAGGGCTGTTAGGAATACCCACAAATGAATCTTTTTATGCATTTAGAAAGCCATAGGAACTCTGCTTGAAAAACTAATTTTGTTGAGTTTGGAGTCAGTACAGGCAACTGAACACCATGCAACTGTATTACAACTCTGGTTAGTTATGCCTATTACATCCTGAATTACATGACCATACACCCTTCTCCCCCTCCCCCCCTTTCTTACTGCAACAAATGGTAGCTTTTCCAGTGCTCCTTTAATCCTGGAAGAACAATTGGCAGGACAAAGAATATTGTCTTCTGAACTAAAAAAAGGAGCTGAAGCTCATTTACATAATTACATTTGTTTGGGAATGTGACTTGATTAAAAAACAGGAATTCACTGGGATTCCCAAAAGCCCTAGAGAAAACATCTTTTCTTTAACTTGACTATTTGTGCTTCCATTAAATGCCTCCTCACTTTCATTCACAGGCCAGGAGCCGAAGTTACTTTGACAATTATAGGCGAAGGAATAAACAATATATTTGGAGTAAGACAAAAAACCCCAGTTAACCTGAAGAACAGCAGGCACCATGAGGAAAAACATAAAAATCAGTCAATTCTTACCTGTTATTGAGCGTGGTTGGCAGAGGATGTGTTGCATTGGGTGGCACGGTTGCATGAGTGAGAGAAGGGTTCTGTGATATTGTTGCTGGGGTCTGAATTACCCCATTTAAAGCCCCTACAATTCCATTGATTGCCAGCTGGCTGGCTGGCAGCGCTCCAATTATTCCACCCACAGCCGGCACTGCAGGAATGGTGGAGGTTACAGTCTGCATACCACTAGCCAGTGCCCCCACTGTCACACCATTGACCTGCTGAACTCCGGGGACTCCCGAGCCTTGCTGGGCCGGACTCTGCCCAGCAGGTGGTGGAGTGGAAAGCGCTGATGAACTGCTGGTGCTTTGTCCGCTGGAGGTTATCTCCTGGTGTCAAAACAAACAACAAAGCCCCCTTAGCTGCATAAAATTTCACCACAATGCAAGGACTGGGATGAGTTAACTTGTAACAAGTTTAGGTTTGGAAGAAAGAAATAAAAATTACCTGATTTAATACAGGAAGGGAATTGTCCGGCAAAAAACTGTTTCCCAGATGAGGGCTTTTACTGCTGTTCAAGGAATCAGTGCTAGGTGCTAAAGTAATTATTTCAAAAAACACACAGTGGTTAAATTTCTGTAACATGTAAAAAGATTCAGAATAATTATTTCAAAATTATGAAAACTGAACAGAAAATGTAAAGTCAACTTTAAAATCATTGGTGAATAGTAAAATATTAACTAAGTAATTGGCAAATCAATAGATTCAAACAGATGTGTTCCAAACAAAATTAAAAGAGAAACTGCACTGAAACAAGTAGTAATGGTTCAGAAAAATAAACCAATTGATGTTTAAACATTCAGCACATCAGCAAATACTTGGTCTATATTCATCCTATATTTATATTCATCTCCCATCAATGGCATGTGTGGATGAAATAGATATTTCATATAAATACATGTTCAAATTACTTTGACACTTTAATAATCCCCTCTACTTACGTGCTTGTACTGGAAAGGCATGTACTTGATGAGAAGGGCTGGGATTTGAAGTTATTGTTGGAAAGGGCACAGAGAGCTGTGCATTGAGAAGCTGCAGTCGCTCCTTCTTTGCAGTCAGATTCTTTATCTGTTCTTCCAACCGCCTATTTTCCACTTGAAGTTGGTGTAACGATTTAAGCATTCCTAAAACTAAGACAAAAATGCACACATTATATTCTACAGCCACATTCAATGAACGAGTAACACCTTCATTCAGTTTTAAATCCTGCATCCATCAAGACTAGCATATATGTGAAAATATAAAATTATTACAGATGTCTGAATTTTAGTTGAAAGATTTAAGATTAACTTTGAGTAATTTAAATTGGAGAAAAAAGTTCACAGTGTGTTGTGACAGTAATTTTGGAATACCTCTACACCCTGGCTTAAATACTGATAGAGTAGCATCATTAGGGCCAGCATACATTTTAAGCAAACAGCAGTATGTGATAACTTAGGCCCAAATCAGAATATAAAAGTATTTTAGTAGCACAGGTTAACTGCATAGTTGGGATAAATCCAGTTCAGCTGCAGTATTCGGAACTGCAAACCTTACAGAACAGAGACATTTGACAAGAATATGCTCAACTAACAGCACAGGCAACCAACAATGCTTATATTAAAAAAAAGTCAATTTTATGAAAAGAGAGTTTTTCTGTTTTAATGACTTGTAGTTGATTTAATAACTTGTGAATCGAATGTATAGAAGCAATGGAAAAACCAGAAGTCCTGTAACGTGACGCTGTCCCAGCGCACCTTGGCGGGAGCGGCGAGCGGCGATCTCGGAATCCCCCAGCAGGGAGCACTCTGTGAGCACCGCACTTACCCCCCGCCTCTCCACTACGGGGGCACCACCTTCTCCACTGACCTGACTTTCACCAAGCAGTTTTCTCTAACTCCCACTTGGTTTCAGAACTTGGATTTCCCAACCAGTACTAGAGTGTGACTGTAAAGCCACAGGGAGAGCCTCTTTTTTTTTTTCTTTTCTTTTTTTTTTTTTTTTTTAATTCTAAATTGTATTTGTTTAACATGACCTCTGGAGCTACTACAGACATAAGTCTACTGGTATAGGCACATCTGGTCATTTCCCAAGGATTTAGCTTTTATCCCTCCTCTTCAAGTACATACAAAGGAACCCTCAGTGAGCTCAAATGAGATGCAATAAGACTTAGCTAAACCTGTCCTCCAGCTATCATGTTTAAAGGATTATCCCTGCATGAATTTCCTCACAATTAGCATTTTTGTCAGGATACCATTCATAAAAATACTAACTAGATACCTCTTTACACTACCAATGAGAAGAATAATGTGTTCAATAAAATATAACACAAACTATAACGTGGAATAAAATAAATTTTTTAACATATTCAGTGATTGTCTTTGATACTGATACATTGCTGAATATAGAGATCCACATGATCTACTGATCACTTATGCTTTTAACATATCCATTCTTGGACTATTCCACTCTATTAAACATAACTTGAGAAAATAATAATTTGCTTCCTTTAGGAACTCACAAGAAAGGCAGAATATAATAAAGACACGAAAGCCCAGTAGGGCACCTGCCAAACATTTGTAAGTATTTTCTTTTCAAACAGCAACCACAGCAGGAAAGCCAGATTTAAAAATAAAACAATAAAAAATTATTATGCCAATTTATATCGCACAAAATAAAGAAAAATGGGGAACTGTACTACAATATTTACTACAGTGGATCTAAGAGTTCAGAATTCTTTTTCAAACTCTGCAAGAGGAGTTACTTCCTCTTGCATGACACAATTTCCCCATCCATAAAATGGAGATAATTATAGAGAAGTCTTTTTTTAATCTACTGATGCCACATGCTGCACTAAGAACTATGCTAGAACTGTACACCACAGTTATATTTCAATTCACAACCGAAAATAAATTTTATTAAAATTCTTGGACAAGCACAGAATAGCAATTCTGAGTAACAGCTGGCAAAAGTCATAATAAACAGATTGTGGGTACTTACTGTCACTGGGGGTGCCTTGCTCTAATAAAAACTGTTGTCCTTCACTCCACTGCCTCTCCAGAAGTTGTTCTATGCTGGCTGCTACTGGGGGCAAATTTTCCCCACAACCATTCCCTGATTGATCATAGCGAATCTGCAAGCTGCTCACAGGGGATCTGTTGAAAATATTGCAATTTATTGTTTGAAGAAATGGATGAAAGGAAATGTATTAGAAAAAGGCTGTTGGAATTTCTTACATCAGCTCTTTGCACCTACATATCTTATGCTTCCAAGACTAAGTTAATTCATCAAAACCACTAAGAACTCCTGGTTCTCACTGCCAGAGCTTTAATAAAAGAAAGACATATTATTACAGTGTGAGAATTTATACTGAGAAAGCACATAACCTCTTCTTGCATACAGACTAACAACACAGTAACTGACAAACAGCATTGAATTAAATTATACAACACACACTTCTACAGCAGGAAACCATTATAATATGGATACACAGGACACCGACTTTGGGGGCAAAAAAAACGCCACACACCAAACTTCAAACCTTTCCCTGAGAAAACTGGGGAAAATAAAACCAATTAATTAAAATCATCACATCGAAAGGCCGTATGTAATTCCTCTGACTAACTTATTCTAAAAACAGTCATGCAAATCTGGATTTTTGAAGGACTACATGAAAATATTACTTCACAAGGGATGCAATGCAAGTTAGAAGTTATCCTCTGTCTGTACTGTGAACACTTAATATACCTCCTTTTTCACTCATGATCACACACAGTTCAAAGAATAATCCCCCTGCTACATGTCTTTTCTCGTTCAGGAGAAAATTAAATATTCAGCACACAGCCACTGTGAAAGCTGGCTACACCTCTCTCAGGCCCTAGGAGAAGGCTTCTTTTGCATTGGATGGGGCACAATTCAACCTGTGAGCAAAGCCAGATGTTTGGTGTATTTCTGACTCAGGCTTCTGGTCTCATGTATGCATGGTCCCATTCCTCCTACAGGACCAACACCAAAGCCCACTAAAGCTGATTCTTGGTTCTCTTGTTGACTGTTTGGGGGGGGGTCGAGGGGGTTAATCAATTCCAGTGAGCTCAGATTCTCAGGAATTAGTTATTACTGTAAGCAATTGGTGCCATCACAGGATCACAGCCATACTGTTCCACCCCTAGTGCAAACTTACCAACAAGACCACCAGAGTCCCAGTACAGGACAACACAGAGAGCTCAGGAAATCAGTGTGTTAATTATGATTACCGTAATAAGCAGCGGTCACAGCACATTAGCTACCTAATGACTGTGGAGCATTTTGTAGACACTAGAGCAAAGTGATTTTTATGAGAAAAGGTTTTAAGTAGGTGACTTAAGAGCTCTGTTAAGTATTTATAAATAGTTCCTCTTTTGCATACAGGAAGAAAGGAAAGCACTTGTTAAAACAAAAAGCCCTGATGAATGGGTAACCAAGGTAGTGTTTTTTGACAAGAGATGACAACTCAACAGCAAGTAACAGTTCAGCACAGAGACAGCAAAAGCAGTCTTAAAATGCACTGTTTACATGATGTGCTGAAGCAGTAAGAAGAAAAGTTTATGCAGGAACATTCTCCACAGAGGTACTACACTTACACTTCACACAAACAACACATTTTAAAAAAAGAATAAAACAAAACAAAACCAAAACCAGAAAACAAATACATAAAAACACTGAACAACTCCCCCAGAAACTTCTCTGCATGTTCTCTGAAGCATGTTCCTGAGCAGCACACAATGCTACCCTAACAGATTTCCCTTTTGAATTATAAATCACCAACAAAATTCCTGTTGGGCTTTGGACTGCTTCCTATCAGTTTTGAAAAGGCAGAAACAAAGCAGTACGTGATGGTATAACCTCTGCAATCTTTCACCGGAATCCTGTATGAGAGAAGGATGAAAAAAATAAAATCTAGATTTCTGTGTATTGCAACATTACTCAATCTTACTCAATCTCTCCTCTTCCAACTGAACCCCTAGCTCATCCTTTAGACAGGGTATGCTTGCTGCATGCTAGGGTTGAATCCTTATTCCAAACAGTATTTGGTCAGGGTTTCCAAGAGGATTATAATGTGCTGTCTGGAATGGTCCAATCCTGCCACGGAGATGAAAACCCTGTTTCACAGCTTGCCTGCTTTCACAACCGCTTCTGGATTAGGTTTGGTACTCATACTATAAAGCATTAATTAGAAACAATACTGCATTTAGATATAAGCATACATACAGATTTCGCTGCAGGTATTACATAACACATTTTTAAATCTAAGGTTTTAAGTATAGGTAAAAAAAAGTTTAAGTGCTACCTTGGGAAAAGCAGCAATTCCTTTGCAAAATGGAAACAGCTCACATATACCAGGTATATTTATATTTCTCATATATATATTAAAAGTTAAAATACGACAGCTTAAACATCAAACGCTGTGGTTATATTGGGGTACAAAGATATAACAATATGAATTGGAAATGACCATACAAGCTCATGAGTCACATATGTCTTCTCTGAAGAGCTGCAATCAGCTGCGTCATCAACAGCAAACAAATGTTCTGCAAGTGTTTTTATTTTAAGCAACTCGCTGAAAATCACATGGTTCTTTTGGAGAACTGTGTTATTTATGTATCTCATAAGCTTCAAAGGGAACAGAGTTAGAACTTGCAGCTAAATAATTTTAATAGATAAAGCAGGTAACATTCGGAGCTGCAAAGTTTCCAGATAACAGATTTTTTTAAGTTAGCTTTTTATTCACTATAAACCATATTTTAAGTAACCAAAGTTACTTATTTACTGAAGTGGGAACGGTGAGGAGTTACCTACGTATTTTAGAAACCTTAACATACGTGTAATCTCTTTTTTGTTGCACAAACCAGGGTGAAATTCGCTGACTACTGAACTGAACTGAGCGAGTAGACTTTCTAAATCTTTTCCATGCTACATCTTTCAGACAAAGTTCTTCCATCTTTCAATTCTGTTACTACAGCACCAACTTCTCCCCCTTGCTTTCTCTCACACCACCCCCACCTCCCCCCCTTTTTGGCTTGTTTTTGAACAACCCTGCCAAGCAAAATCTCTCTCCTCTTTGCAAAGTGCTACAGCTTCCATACACTGCAGGAAGCTTTTCAATTGTGGACTGAGGTGGCCTTTGTACCATCCAGTTCCCCTTTAGCATCCCCATCAAAACCAGCTGGTATTTTACCATGCTGCAAGCACTGGACTGTACATACCCTGAACATACACACTCTGTGGAAGCATCATATTTAAGAAGGTTACCTTCACAAGTATTTGACCAAAAGACAGACTGAACACAGCCACGACCAATGCAAATCGTGCAAAGACCAGGTCTTTGCACATGAACTAAGAAGGCATTAAACCTCATAATTACCACAACATGTAGGCATAAGAGGACTACTTAATATAAAATCAAAACTTCTGGAATTTCTTAATTGTTGAGCGCTTCTCTTTGCAAAATTCTCTGAAATTCCTTGTCTGTATAGATCAATTTATATGCTAATGTAAGTATACATATTTATGCTATGAATACTATCTAAACTAGTTTGTAAATTCTCTATTTATTATTTTAGGCGCAACACATATTGGAAAACTTAAAAACAAATTCATGACTAGGTAATAACACCTAAGTATTATAATGGATAATCTCATCCCATCCAGCAAGATGTCTTTTGATTAATTAAGGAATATAATACAAGATCAACAACACCAGGCATGTACATTAAATTATCTAATTTGGAGATATTTGTTATAAATTACCATAACAAACACAGGCTATAGCAATAAAATTCATTATTATAATGCTATTTCTGTGTAACTAGCATTTTTTAGCTATCCTAAAGTCTTTTTCAGGACAAATCTTTTTTTCAGATAAATCTTTTTCATTGTTAGTCCCTAAGTAAAAAAAACAGAGTAATAACACCATAAAATCTAACTCATTGGATCCAGTATGGAAAAGAAAGCCCTCTAAAACAAAGATTTGCTTAAAATACACAGAAAATACTATTGAAATATTTGAAACATACGATTGAAATTTTAACAGCAAATATTTTAAAACAAAATAACATGATAACAGTTTCAGCAGAATTCTTATCTCAAAGTTTTCTAGCAAATGTGAATTGCAGCAGAAAAAAAATTACTTTTTTCTACAGAGAATTGCTACAAATTTTGAAGTTGTGAGGGAAAAGGAAGAAAATATTTGCATGAAATTTTAACTGGTATTTAATGTTTTACACCATCTTATTCTTGTGATCACTGTTAAGTATACGGGATTTTGGATTTTTTTAAATATTACTAAACTAGGATTGTGGTAACAAATCTGAGAAGACAAGCAGTACATATGTATTAAATGATAAATCTTTCTAAAGCAAGACTCCATTTCTTAAGTAAGGGAGTAAACTAACTTACCTACAAACCTGAATTTGTAAACCTAATTTCAGTGGACACAGAAGTAAATTTCAGCACAATTTTAGCTCTGTGGGTGTATTAGGGATTTTCTTTAGAAGGATATATCGATACAAAAATACATGTATTTATACATGTTTGTTTATATTTTTATATATATGGGCTTTTAAAACACTTTGGTATTGCTGGTAAAAAGACAGTGAAGTCTGCAAATCTTAAAACATTTCCTCTGCCTGCACTCTCCAATGTAAATAACGCTTACCGCGGTGAGAGACTTCCTCTGGGTGATCCTCCTCTGCCAACAAGGCTTCGGCTGTTATCTCCGAGATCTTGATCTGCAGTGTAAATATTTCACAGCTGATAAATCGCCTTTTCTTAGATAAGAGTTTTAATATTTGATGTAGATATTTTAAAAATACCTTAAATCTCAACTTCTATCTGTAGTTACTGCTGAAGAGTGAATAAGTAACTAGTTTAAGATTGCTGAACTGTAGCATGTAAGGTGTTGTCCTTACACATTTCTGAGGCTGTACCAGGCCATGGATTATGTTCACTTCTTTCATTCCTTTCAGTTTTACAGCACAGAAGCGTGGTTTGCATTTGCAGTACCCTCCCCTCAGCCACTTTTAATTTGTACGGTGAAAGTAATGAATCACAGCTGTGGACAGCTAATCTGTATGCTTATCACAGCAAATCCTGATGCTCTGTATTTTTTTAACACTTTGCATCCCAAAACAACTCATAAAATATATAACGTATTAAACTTACTGCTGCCATCTAACAAGCGTGCATTATTCTGCAAATTTACTGAAAACTTTATGAAAGCGTATAATTCACTAATTCCTATTTATAAGCAAAGTATAGGAAAGCCCCTTGCTAAAAAGGTAGTAAAACAAACAAAAAAGGCCTCATTAAATATACGAAAACGTTTTGCTTGGAAGGACTCAAAAGGGTTATTTTCCCTATGGCCTCTCAATAAAATAACCCTATCTGCCCCCTTCAAGGTTGCCCTCCCCCTATTCTGAGTCAAGCGACCTCCGACCCCTTGGAGGGCAAAGACATGACTGATCCATTCTTGGTAAACTGCTAAACTCATTCCCTTCCCCCAAACAGGCATGACTACCACGACATGTCAACAAATCCTTACGGAGGGAACGAAACAAAGCAAAGCCAGCGGCTCATTAAAACCGCAGCGGAGAGCCCGCGGTACCAAATGCCAATCGGTAAATATTCACAAGATTATTAAATGCTGCACAAGTTCTCTAACGGGATCTCTTTCACACGAACTTGTATGTAATGCAATTTCATGAATTATGCAAATAAAGGTTTCAACTATTCACGACAAAACCCAGAGCTGTGTCACTCGGGCTGCAAAGAGCTGGGAACTGAGCGCATCAATCACAGGAGTCACAAGAGACACTGGTGCATTCCTGCCTGCTGATGGCTCTGCTTAAACATTTACATTTCACACACCGAGGGAAAAAAAGGGGGAAGAAAACCCGCACTGTTCCACAGAACAACTGAGAATTTACTTCCAACACAGAACAACTTTGTACAGACATTTAATAACCAAAAGTTGAGCAGAAATCAAAAATACAATTTAACAACCTTTTTAAAAAGAAGGAGTTCTGTGAAGCTGCACGTTTGCACCGGCAGAGGAAGCTTACCTGCTTGGCTGTTTTCAGACTGAGCTATAAGTGCTGCCATGGCTGAATTTGGATTCAGCCTATTGCCGTACATGTGGGATGGAGGCAGACTGAGAGAAGATCCAGGTAGGGTGTTTGCCTGCAAGAAACCAATTAAAACTTGAATCTATTTTGTTTTATAATGGGAAGAAATGCTAAATGTATTTTAAAGAAGCCTTCTTAATGCACATTTATGATTTTCATGAGTTGAATGCTTTTTAAAACAATGTATTTAAAAGAAAAAAATGTTTTCCATTTGTGAGTATAGAAATAGAACTGCAGTACTTTGAAAACAGATCAGGTTCTAAAGTGTGCTGTATTTGTGGTTGGCAAGATCTTCTAATTAAAGAAAACCCTTCTAATAAAAAAGTACTGTAACAAATATTAAAAATACCTCAAGTGCATTTTAAAACAACCACAGTTTGCAGGACGGGCAGACTTCCTTGCGATCCTGAAGTATGAGCTCAGTGCTAGGACTTAGTAGCATGGCGACCATGTGGTTATCCTACTAATTATTTAATCTTATTAAACCATTTACAAAATAAGGGCAGGTAGACAACAGATGTCTCACAAATGCTTGGGTTCCTTACATCACAAGCCGGCTGTGGAGGTCAAAAGGTCCAACTTTCAGCTCTATAGTTTAACTACACAGAGCCATATTTCCTTTGCTCGACTCCATCATTAGTAAAACGTGCACAGTATTTTGTTACTTCCTATTTTGATAGACTTGGAAGCCTGGTGTTTTTTTGTTGTGTTTTGTTTTTATTTTAAAGAACGCAAACAGCCATTACAAGTATGTTTTCTATACAATAGGGGGCTCTGGGAACCACAGCTTTGCCCTGACCCCATATAAGGAACTGTATTTTTGGCAGTTGGCCAGCTCTACTTATTGAAGAGCTCCCAAAGTTTGTGTTCATTCATGTTGCTAACCACAATTCTGAAGGTCTCTGCTGGGACTTGTGCCAAACAAGCGAAAATGAACCCTTAAACAGATGAAGCTAAGGAGGCTGGCCAAAATCTTGCACAATCCAATGCAATAAAAATACCTTCTTCCTTGGCTGCTTATGCTTTTTCCCTTTCGAAGAAAAAAAGATTTGTGTCAAATGCTAAGTTGCAGAGACAGGCAATCAAGGAAATAAAAGCACGGCTGCTTATTTTAAAGGCATTTTCCTACCTGACAAAAAAATTATTTCAGAACAAAGAAAAGATTGCGGGGGGGTGGAGGGTGGGGCGCATTAGATTCAAAGATACACAAACCCGCGTGATCACTGGTTTTAAATTAAACTTGTAAGAAAATGTAAACAAAGTTTACAAATGAAACTTTTTTTGAAAAATGAAAAAAAGAAGGTGAACAGTAAGGAACTCAATTTGTGGGACATTTTGACATGCATAACTGCACACAAGAGACAGGGGAAACATACTGGTTATTACAGCAAAATATTAGGGAGTATAAACTATGTCTCTGGAAAGAATCACACACTACCATTAACGTTTGGCTTTCTGCCAATGTATTAAACTTGATGAATGGACTTTTATGAATTCACAACTGTTTTCAATGATGCTTTATTTACTATATACTGGTGAGAAATCGTGCCTGATATTTACATTCTTCTACTGTCACAAAGTTAGAAAAAGCCACAAGTAATTGCTTACAATGATCAGGGGTTCATTCACTTTTCAGTTCACAGGTACGTGCAAGATTGCTAGACTTGAACCACAGTGTCATTTCAAATACGGCTCTTACGTCTTCCGGTTGTTTGTTGGGGTTTTTTTAAAGAATTGCACGTCTTCAGTAGAATTAATCTGAGTTATATCTAAGTCTTAAAAATAATGCAGGAATTTCCAGCTACCCAGGTACAACACCCTCCAGAAATACAATAACTATTAGTACTATGACACTGATGAAGGCAGCAATACTGCACAGCTCCTGCTATTTTCCGTAAAAAAATGCCCATAGGGCAGTTCCAACTTAACTATTGCTGTTCCTAGCAACCTTCAGCTGTTTTCCCCTCAAAACCAAACAAACTTCAGTCAAATTCTTTCACTGATAAAAGCTTTACGGAATGGAGCATTAAGAGATTCAACCAGTACTATCATTCAACCATATCTAAAAGCCCAGACTAGGGAAATGGAAGTTTATATGACGTTATGAGTTCTACTCATAGTTTCAGGGGTAGGGTGGGGGCAGGTTTTAAATTCCAAACACCAGGTTTTATTTCTGTTTAGTTTTAGCATATTTCCCTACAAGATTTAGTTTAATTCCAGTAAGTGTATGCACTGCTCACATTTTACACAAAAGCTTCTATACTTAGGTCTCAGTCCATGTAATTCACTGTAAGACTGCTTAAAACTGTGCAATAGCAGCCATATATTAATTTATGATGGCAGGGTAGCTATAAACAGCAGGGGAATACACGTTTATTTGATTGAAACATGCACAAATAGCTTTAAGAACTTTCTGAAAGTACCTAAGTATCTTGAAAGGAGTTGCTAAAGTTTGTTAACTATCACACCACAAAACAGAAGACATCAAAGGAATTAAACGTTTGCTAAGTGGGTTGATATAACAGATCAAAAGACTTAGCAGGATTTAAACAATATCTAAGAACTTGAGTTTTTTCACAAGTAGTGGTTTCACCCTAAACGTTACCCGTCTGCATTTGAAAATAATAGTAAAGGTAATAGTAAAAGTAACAGTAAACACAAGCTCCGATGCCATCCTGCATCCTATGCAACTCCTAAAGCAAAAAGACACAAGGAAATTGTTCAAGTAAGTTGAAGGCAAATGAAAAACCTTTGAAAATACTTTTTTAAAAATGGCAATGTAAAATGACAAGAATAATGATTTGTGAAGCTTTCTTATATATGTGACGACTTCATCTGACAAGGAAGTAGAGAAGGTGGAGGAGTGCTACATTATTTAAAGGTGAAATAGGAGCTTCATGTTTCACTCACAGTTGAAACAAGCTGTAGCAAGCATTTATTAAAAATGCGCAATCATCCTGTCAATACATATTAAGGTCACAGGACTGACACATGTTCTAAAATGCAAAACTTTTAAGGTTGTATTATTCTTTATTTCAACTGTTTCTATTTAAACACTCAACACAATACATGATCAAAATGTATGAACTAATAAAAACCCAAGACTACTAAGTATTTATTTTGAAAAGGCAGCAAATTTTCCTGAAAATATTTTAGCAGAAGGATTTAAGCCCATCTAGAGGTATACAACACACTGCTTTCCTTTGTGGCATGTTCAATAAATCAGTAAAACCATAAGCAGCAGAGCAGCACAGAAGGACGATGCATTGTAATTCAGAGAATGCCCATGTGCAGTAAGAAATTATTGATATTTGACTGATGTTTAAAAATACTTCCTCTACAGCAAGAGAGAAAGTACAAGCATATTCTTGTAATTAAAGAACAAGACTTGCAAGTCACCTACATTTAACTCACATATATAGAGATGTCCTCCAAAATATTTAGAATAGCTTTATATTCGTTTGCATGACTCCAGGATAGTATTTAACAGTATGACTATAAAGTTTCCAGAGCATTCATATCTGAACATTTACTCCTATCTGAAATTTCCAGGGAGAGCAGTCTCTTCAATCAAAAGTTACATGTTCTTTCAGCAGAAAAAAAACAAAGGGAAGAAAAATCAGACAATATTTAGCTGTATGCAATCAGATTGAGTCTCAAAACTTTGAGATTCTTTGAACATGCCTTTTCTCCCATTCCTTTCAAGTTTTATGCTATGAAATATTTTCTAATAACAGGCCTCATTTCTGTCTCAGCTCCACACCAGTAAGGTTTTAATACTCAGCGTGTGATGAGAGATGAAACCAAGTGTGAACAACTTTTGGGTCCCATGAGTAGGCTGACTGTTGAAGCTGTCAGGTTCAATTGCATCATTCCACGTTATTCAATGCCCCAAACTGCTCCCTAATTGTTAGAGGCTTAACATATTCAAAACCATTGTTTAGGCTAATGCTGAAATGCCTACAGTTGAGTTTCCACAAAGAAAGGGGAGGGATTTAATTGTAGTTAAACCACTACTGAACTCTCTTCCTTTCCTGATAGGGCAACAAAGATAGCCAGCACAACCAATTCCAAGACAGCTTCTTAATCGGTTTATATCCAATCAACACCCCTTTCCCCCTCTGCTTTAAAAACTGTCATTGCTATATTGTAACTTTGTATTATATCATCATAAGGCTTTGCAATTAGTGACACATTACCTAATTGCCTATTTCCTCCAATATTTATTTGTCAAAAATAATTTTAAAGGTTAATTTTATTTCTTGTTTAAAATAAAAACATATCATTGTTCCTGTGGTTGAAGTCACACCATTTACCAATCATACTGAGTTATTCATCACAGCATGATGTTGTGATATGAAGTGCAGAACTCCCCCTTGCTCCTACTAATACAAAGTCAAGAAATAAAGAGCATTAGAGATACCACTAACAACTACTTATGGCCAACTACTACTGAAATCATAAAAAAATTTCGATGCAGATGCAATTTAAAGGTAAATTTTGTGCAAGCTGTCCTGCTACCCTTCTGAGATGTTACAAACACTTTCTACGCACGTCTAGCATCATGAAAGTAGAAGGAAATTCAAGCACAGGACCAAGAGTTATCAGTTTACTTCACCTAGAAGACATCTTAAGCTGATGCATTTTGGTCTACGGCAAGCAACATTTATTGGAACAATTAATTAATTAAAACCTGCATTGAAATTAAATAAGATTAAATACGAACACATATTAATTTTATACACATAATTATAAAAAACATACAATGTGCATATATAAAAACTATTTTCTTTTCTTGAGAGGAGAAAAGAGCTGCCTACCAAGAGACAGCAGCAGAAGCAACCTTGCCTTGTGTTTCCTACCTTAAGTTGGACAAGTGAAAAAATATTATTTTTATCCCTAGAACTTTTAAGGCCTTTTCTTGGGTACTAAAGGCAATTGGAAGAATTGCTATTACTTTATTTTATTCTGTCAGTACTTAAGGAACAACCTTTAGCTGCATTTAGGAGAGGTGAGGGACCCACCCACACCCATCATCGCTCTCCTCCTGCGAACGGCCAGCTGCCCCTTGGGATGGCACAGCACACCCACACAAGGGCCGTCACAGCACAACTGACAACACAACACGGAGGAGTCCTGCCACATCGACACCTTCTCATGCATCACTCACTTCCTGTGACACAACCCTTCAAAGTTTTCACTACAAATACAGAATTTGCTTAGATAGCTCAGAATGCTTATCAAGACCTTGTTTCAAATGGAAAACCAAAAATCTAAATTCCTCTTTATTCTCCTATGTGCCAAGAAACATAGACGGAAGACAATACAACAGAAAATTCTTAATAAAATACAGTTCCCACACTTCTTCCAAAAATTATCATCTGACTTTTCAAAACAAGTAGCACAACACAAAACAATATTAATCTGTAGTATGATAATTACTATTCATGTATTTTATTAAACTGATACTACGATTGACATCTTTTTAATATATGTTTTGGCTGTCTTAAGTTGAACATAACTAAATTTAAAGCAAACAATATTGACCACTTGACGAAAACAACCTACAGCACTACTGATGATTGGAATCAGAGTGAATTTTTACAGCAAACCTCACCTGAGCTGCTATCACAATCACCAATGCAAATCAAACCCTAATATCCACCATAGTTTTCTACACATTCATTCTACGAATGCAACACTGACATTGAATAGACAGCCCTCCCATACTGCCACCATTATCATCCAAGCACTCCGAAGCCCTTGAAAGTTTGGATATTTTTAAAAACAGATAATCAAGGTCCAATTGCACAAAAAATGTTTTCATCACCTGGCCAAAATAAAAGAATTAACTGAAAAGTATAATTAGGAGGTTGGAAACATTAAAATAAAATCAGAAAAAGGGTTTATGATGTCTTTAGAAGAGCAGTTTTTCATTCAAAAAGAAAAAGAACATTAATTACAAGTGTACAAACTGTCATTATTTAAATCTGTCAGGAAAACTGTATATGTGACATCATACCATGGACACAATATTCACATTACTAGTACTTTTCCTGTCTGCAGCAAAAAATAAATCCTTTGAACTTCTAGCTGTAATGAAGATACTAGCTTATGAAGAAGCTAATAATCAAATACTGCCTTTGAGAATCAATTATTTTGATTAAACATACAAATAAATCCTTCAATTAAATGAAACCATCTAACATTCAAACACCAGCAGTCAAGTATTTTCCAAGAAAGGCATGAATGAATTCAACTGGGAAACACAGTGGGATTTGAAAGGCAAAATGAAAAATTAATGGCACACCTACAGAAACTAATTTATACCTCTGCCCAGTGTACAACAAGGGCACATAAAGTCATTAAAAACGACATGGATAGAAGGCCTATCTTCCAATAATGTGAAAACACTATAACCTCAACTGTACTACCACTTTGCTCCTCTCTTTCATGTTAACTAACTAAATATAATATGAATTTTTAACCAATTAAGATCTATTTATTTATATACCAGACATAAAAACACACTAACAAAAACTTGCTAGAATGCTACCTCATTAAGAGGTGTTTTTTGTTTGGTTGGTTTTTTTGTTTGGGGATTTTGTTTTGTTGCAGGTTTTGGCTTGTTTTTTAAAGGAGGCTTTGCAGAGATAAGACCCTGGGATTCCTCCACAGACCCAACTGAAAACAGAGCCATCATTTCAACACAAAGCCCTTTCACCTTAAGTTGGTTGCTCTATAGCTTCCATAATCTGTCTTCACAACACTTAAACTGTATGCACTTTACATGGACATGGAAGCAGTATCTTGCCCAAGAACTTTAATCTACATATGAACAATCTCAATTTCGCTCTCACATTGACCAGCAGAAAAATTTACTTTATTAGGAAACAAACGCAGTATACCCATAGAGGAATCTATTTTCTTCATACCAGTATTCCAAAGAAAGACAGACTCTTGCAACATGGCAAATAATGGATTTAATAGAAAGTAACTGCTTTCAAGATCATCTATAATTTCAAAAACAGTAATAATAAAGAATTAGTTACTTATTCACAAGCACAGATATTTTAACTATCTAAATATCAACATTCTTTGCTATTTAAGAGATGAAACAAACACCTTCAGCAGCAGAATTGCTGCTGTGCAAAAATGCTTGCAAGATTCTCGACATTTATATAAGGCCTATAAGGCCAGTGCCTCAGCAACCAACACACACCATGCACACTTGAAATCTTTTTCAAGTTAGACCTAAACATTGTTTCATCTAAACATTTTATTATTTCTATTGCATACAAACTAGAAAATTTCACACTTTTTACATTCAACACCATTATTATTGTCTCAGGCAGCTAAATTGAAGTAGTGCTACACTCAGTTCAACGAAGAGGTCAATGTGCCTCAGTTGCCTGGAGACTGATGGTTGCTACAGCAGCACCAGATAAGCCAAGCTAAATAAGCTTCAGCTTGAAGGCAGAAAACATTTATTGCTAGAGCGAAACATTGATGCAGTTGTCTCAGCATGCGGTACTGTGCAAAAACCTCCCAACAGCCTTTCAGACTACCTCTATATTGCACAGGTCTACATGAAGACAAGCCTTCTGAACCAAGAGGAAAACAAGATTTTCATTGGGCTAAATACTAGATTACTTGCAACTATGATTCCTTTGTTCTTCTAGTTGAGTCACATGTTAGAAGGAATTTTCCCTCTGGCTGTAAATTCTTCCTTCTTGCTACTCTCCTCCTCCCCCACCCCAAAAATCCTCAGTAAGACTGCATGAAAAGAAAACTAGAGTTTTACCCATTTTGCCCAGAAGTAGCTAAAAATTAAAACAGCTTTTAAGTGAGACACAAGACAATTTTGATGGGAAAAATTTTACCAGTACAGTTCTTTCACATTTTTCATTTTGCAAGACTGAAATTTAAGTGGCTGTGACAGAAATATGATTTAGTAGGTTTGGAAGGAAAGTCTCTGTTTTGAACTGACAACCTACACCACAATATCAAACCTCTCTGTCTACAATAGATGCATTTAGCACACTTTCCAAATCTAGAGCACTGACAATTTCCTGTAGCAATGAGTCCCAAAGATGAGCAACACACTCTGTTAAGAATGATTCTTTTTTGTTGTTCTGGATGTGCTGACATTTCCTTTGGCATCTTTTTTTAAGTTACACGATGAGGAAAACCAAATAATTTCACTATCCACACAGCCTGTGATGCACGCTGGTATTTTACCTTTGACCCAGTGGGTAGGAGCCTCTTTCAAGAGACTTTATCATGAAGAGGTGTTTTGATAGTAACATAAACAATGTTAACTGTTTTTCATGTATCCAGCTTTTGTACTGATTAGAGAATTCTAGTACCACAGTAAGGATCTAATTTCCTTTTTCTGGAAGCATGCTGCTTAAACCATGTAACATCATTATCTCCGGATATTTTATTAGTCTCTTTTTAATTATCATTCATATTAAAGGTAATACAAACCAAAAAAACCCCCTAAAACACCAAAAAAACCACCAAACCCCCAACAAACAACACCCCCTCCCCAAACCAACAACATACAGCGTATGACAATGTATAAACTGAACTTAAAAATGAACTAACTTACTTGTTTTGGAGAAATTTAGCAATATATTAACATATTGTCATAATTGCTGTCTATGCCTTACCTTAAGGACTAATTACTAAGAGGTGAGAGGTTTCACCACAAGGCACCCACCAAATATGCAGCAGCATTCTATACTATCTGCACTCTGGACTTCCTAAGAGCTCTTACAGCATTCAGTATCTCAATGATTTCTATGTTAAGGAACAGACTTCAGAACATGGCCTGAAAAATATGTAAAAAGAGAGTAAAGGTCTTCTTAAGTTCTGGAAATAATCTCTGATTACATGTCTAATGCAGTTTAATATAATTACGCTAAGTTCCTTTGCACTGCAAGAAAAATGATTATTGCTTAAATAAGTTTGTTGAGGTCACGTCAAAGTCTCTAATTTTAAGATGTTCTGATCCAACGGTGACTTCAGGAGTATTACACCAGCTCTTAACTTATGCATGGTTGAGATTTCTATCTTTGGGAGCAGAGTAGGAAACTCACTTAAGCAGCCAACCATCTAATGCAGGTCAAATCTGTCACACCTTAAAGCCCTAGAATTGAGGGCAGCCTGGCTTTTTTTTTTTTCCCATGTATTTATTCTACTCACCAAAAAAAATTTGATTAAACACTGATAGCTGATAGACCTGCCATCTTCTAGAGTATCTACAGGGAGCATGGCCCAGAACCATCCCTTGAAACACTGCAGAGTCTGCCCAGCTCTAGCAAACTTCAGATGCTTAACCCAAAACTTCTTTCCTTCTTCATGTTTACTTTGTGCTGAGTATTAAAGTTAAAAAAACATAATTTCAAACAAGCAGGAAACAGGGTATGTTTCTCTGAACAAGAATGGGAAACAAAGTGGACAAAGGAGTATCTTTCTTGGCCATACTGAATTTAAGAATGCAGCATCCACAATTTGAGGTTACAACTGTAAACTTGGAAGCAGTATCAATCAGGTAGGTGCACTTTACTGTCCCATGAAAATGCCCAAACCCCCCTCCCTGCAGACTTGCAAAAGCCCCTCTCAACTTGAATTTTCAGCAAATGAACATCTACTTGTTTAAGATGTACTATTAAGTTCCTTTATAATTCCACTCCCGTTGTGGAAGGTATAAATAAGATTGCTCCCAAAACTGTTCCTAACTTCTCTGTTGAAAGGAACAAAAACTAAGAATAGAGTTCTTATTTCCTGTCTTTTCATTTAATTTTCCCACGAGTGTCAGAATATAAAATAAAAAGGACAAGAAAGTTCCCTTGATAACATGCAAAATGATGAGCAGACAAGGAAAACTATGACAAGGAAAAAACGCACTAAAACAGGAAGCCAAAAATAGCGTAGACTAGTAATTTGGAGAAAGAGCAGGGGAATACAGAGATCCAAAATTAGGGACTAGATTAATTCGGAAAATGAGAAAATAAAAACCACAGGACAGATGCATCTGAAACATCACATGCCCTATATTCAGAAAAGATCCCAGGATTCCTTAGCTTTCACATTCCTCTGCTGTTAACAAGTAACTCCAAATCTACTGGAAAAAAATAAGCCTTATCTCCCCCTAGAAGGTGGATCAGACAAAGGAGGATAACCACCTCGATATGAATGCTAAAGAAAACCCTGCTGCTTTTGTACTGCTCCTAATGGAAGTAAAGCCAAAGGAACTTTGGAAGGGACAACAGAAGTGATAAAAAGCAAACTTCTTTCACTCAGAATTGCAACTGAGCAGCAGCACCTACCTTCCCAATTACCACATCTGCACCCTGGAGGCAGTAGTTCATTACACTACATTGAAGTGGACCTATGATGCCATCACAAACAAATCCTGGATGTAAAGAATAATAAACAGCAACTATTCAGTTTCCCTATCTCTGTGCAAGCCACAAGAACTGCTGTTACAGATACTTCTTGTCCTTTTCCCTCTTCATTATCTGCCTCTGTGGAAAAGGAAGCACAGTGCATAAAGCAAGAGTTTGGAATCTAGGAAGAAAATAAAACAGAAGTTGCAGAGGAAAAAACACTTAGAAAAGAAAGAAAAACATAGCAGCATCAAAAAAAATCCCACCATAAGAAAATCTTCTGGATTGTATCTTTAGAAGAGGTTAGTAACAAGTATGTGCCATATTGCTTGAAATTGAAGATGTACTTACTACAGTCACCAAGAGCAGAGATACCATCACACAGCAGAATGAAAAAAAAAAATCAAATACACACTGAAAATCTGATATTGAATTTTCAAAATAAGAATAAATCCTTAAAATTTCTCTGTGAACTGAGATTACTATAATGTAAAGATCATACCTTCCTGGATCATACAATACCAGCCCCAGAAATTTGATGAACTACAGATTTTTAAAGTATAAGACTGTGTATTTAAGCAAACCACTGCATGCCATTTCCACTCCCACTAAAAGCATTACTGAAATGAGATTACAAGACATTTAAATACAATTTTTTTCTTGAAAGCAATACAGTCTGAACCATTACATGGCTTTAACAATCAATGACTGAAGAAAGCCCAGTCAAAAGCCTTTACTTCCAATCCTGCAGTCTGATTCCACATTCAGCACCTGGGGACCCCAGAAACAATTGGCCAGAGCTCTAGGAGGGTAATTTCACTAATTTAAGTCATCAAAAAGAACACACAGCTCAAGCAATTTCAACCTCAACTCCAACCAAAGCAGCAAACATTCAATTAGACAGTACTAAATGAATAAAAACAAATCCTGCTGTACAACACCAGAAGATACTGAGGCACCCAGATCACCACTTCTTTTATGAACATGCTAATAATTAAGAATGACTTATCAGAAAGAGCAGTACAGAAAATTGTTACAGAACAGCGTCACAGGCTGTTAACAGTCACAGGCTAACAAACGTTTTTCTGTTATAACTATGAAGCACTATGAAATATTTGAGATAAAAACCAAGCATAGGATGTTCAAGTGGTATGACTCATGAGCTGGCTTAAAAGCAGAAAGTTAAGATGATACTCAAAATCCAAATGGAAGACAGGGATTTTTCTCAATAACAGAGCACATACCAAAAACCATATGAAAGTTAAAGACACACTTCTGAGAGAAAAGACACGAGTTTGGGATACAGCAATTTGCTGTTACATATGAAATAGGCAGTACCCAAAACCATCTCAAGAGCACCAATTCATGGAAAACCAGGAGAAAAATATTTGTGTGGACTGTACTCAATTTTTACTACATTTGGCAACTGTTAAATGCATTGTTAACTAATAAAGCCTTATTGAATTAAGCAGTGTAACCTGAGTCTATGCCTAAGACATATAAAAAAAAGAAAAGCATGCAAAATAATCTGCATTTCCAGCAAGTGGCATTTTTACTAGGCCACTGGTTCCCACCTGGTGAGGAACACCAGCACTTCAAACCAGTTACAGCATAGCATGGAACACAATTTCATAATGTCTTCTGGATTTATGAGTTTGAAATAAAAATTATGAGTGGCATGAGAGAAAAGAAAATGAGGCAGAAAAGGGGATTGTAACAAGGCCCATACTGTGTTTTTGTCTTAACAAACAAACAAACAAACGAACACCACAGTATGGGAGCTATCATACTAGTCAACAGAATGAAAACTCAAAATCCAGGATTTTCAAGTTGTGAGGTTTTTTTAAGTTTTAAAATCAGTGTTGCTTAGTTGTTGAGGTAAAAACCAGCACTTTGAGATTTTAAGCACCAAAAAGTTTCATACAGGCCCGTAAGTTATTAAAAATAACAGAAGTTACTTTATCATTTTGAGTAGTATTAATTTAATAGCAGTCTTTAATAAGGGTATTACCTGATTTAGGGCAGTTGCTTTTAACTGTTTGCAACACTTTTTAATGCTATGAACAAAATTTTCTGCCTTAGATGCCTATCATGCCATTCTAATCAGAATGTATCAGCTAATTCTGAGACTAATTCTATGGAAACATATTTTTTTCCCAAGAGCTTCTCTTTAGAATTTCTTAACAGCCTTTTAAAAACAGAGACATGAAAAAAAAATCCTTGAAAAATTGACAAATTAATGATGTCCCCAAAATTATAATTACAAATGCCCAACAGAGACTTAACCAGCTGAAATCTTACAGGATGCACCTTAGCAGCACATCTCTGAGGCTATTCCAAGTTTTAGCACTATTCCAATAGCACATCTGCTAACATAACTGAATAAGTGAGCAGACAAGATTTGGTCATACTTGCTCTCTTAACTAATAGTTTAAGTAAAACCTAATTTTTTAACTAGTACTTTTTTCCTGCTATAGAGGTGCAATCTTACCTTAGCTTATAACCTAGGATGATGGTTTTCTTTAAGTCAGAACACTACACAAGAAACAAACTGGCACACTGTTATTTGAAGAATTCCATGGTCAAGAGGTGGGTAAACATTGAGAATACATCCACAAGAGCCCAGTAAGCAGACAGCACTCTGATGGAACTTTGCAGAAGTAGGTAAACCCTAACCCTTGACACCTAATCAGTCATTTATGCTAAATGGGAAGGGGGGGGAGGGGGGGGTAAGGGAAGAGATTTAAAAAAAAAAAAAAAAAAAAAAAGTTGCTTGAAGGGGAGAACATTTACATGCTAAACTAGGCTCTCCCGGCTGAATCTCTCCATGCTAGTATGGACCTTATGCACTGAAAGAAGACTCACTGAAGCAGTGGAGAACTTTGTTAACTCAAATACAGGAGCTCACCTTTACGGCTGTCAACCAAAACTCACAATTTCCATCTCCCTGTATAACTCAAACCCAAGACTCTTTAAACGGTAGTACCTGTGAAAAAGATCCTGACAAGTAACTCCATGACCACTTGAAAACAAGTCTGGTAGTGAGGCAAGATACACAACTCCTTTGCTTCTTTGGAGATGAGGAAAAAAAAAAGCCCCCAAGGCAACTCACAAGAAACAAAGGCGAAGGAAGGATAGGAATTTAAAGCAGTTAACCTATGGAGGGCTCTCTAGTTTCAGCTAAACATTAAGAGAAGGTCCATCTCCTAGGGTATACTTCTCTTTTTTGGTGACAACAAGAGGGAAAAAAATACTATGGTATTTCTTCCTGACTCATAAAACACGAGGTTTGTCCAACTGCTTTTTCAATCTGTTTATTTTCTGACAGAGGTTAACAAAAAGAAGTGATGGTGCACAACTCTTGCTTATTTAACTTCTCCATGTCAATTGATTTTACAGACCTTTGTCTTATCCCATCTCAGTGTCTCTTTTTGAGGCCACGAGTCCCTTACTATTTACTCACTCCTTATAAAGATGTTCTTTGCCATTGTTCACTGCCATGGCTCTTCTTGTACCTCTTCTGGCATGTACCATATCTGTTTTGAATGGAAACTGTCCTTCCCCTTGAACATTGATTTTATTTGCCCTCTTACCACCTTGTCAACACAGGCTGGTTGTGGTCTTTCAGCAGTTTTTGACAGCTGATCTTGGTAATGGCTCATTGCATAACCCAGCATAATCAGCAAACTCGGGTGTGTGTTCCTCCTCCTCCTTTCCCTAGACCATTTAAGAATATGTTGAGCTGTACAAAAAGCCACATCTTCCCAAGACTCTGATGGCAAACCTCTCCTCTGTGAAACCCAGCATTGACTATTTTGGTTTTTTTTAAAAACTTTTAACCTGCTACTAAAGTATGACACAACCCCTCCCCTGAACTCCAAACTGTTACAATTTAAGTGTTGTCAGTGAGTCAGAGCGTGAAATGATCTTTGGAAATGAAAAAAAAAAAAAGAACTTCCGAAAGTACCAAATTTTTAATTAATTTCTTTGAAGTAGTTTCTATCAATTTGTGCAAAAGAGGTACCACTCAATTCTGGGTGAAACCACCTTATGTCTTTAGAAAACCAGTCCAGAAGAATGATGTAAAAATATGAACTGTCACCTATAAGAACAAATTGCTATTTGCTATTGAAATGTAATCTGTGTTGGTCTTCACACACCGTTTCTGCTATCCACCTGCTTGTACACACACACACATTAAGCTTGATTTTTTCATGTTTATACACTGTCTTAGATCACTGCAGATAAATTACAAGTTCATTGCTTACACAAGCACACAAAAACATATATATTTGATACATTCATTGTAAGAGAGATTCCCATCAGAAAATGAAAAATTCAAAATGCAAGAAACAAGGAGTATAAAATCATCATGTATATTACAGTATTCCTTCATACTTCAGCAGTAATCATGGTGACTTTCTGCAACTATAACTTCGTACTCTCTTATCTTGATAAATGTAATCTTGTCTAACTTAAATTCATACAAAATACTATCATAAAGGTATTTTTTCTGGTTCGTTACTTCAACTATGCCACCCTTCTGCACTTCTCCCATGCTTCCCTTATTCCTTCACCATCAAACATGAACTATGGATCTTCATTTCCATGACTTTTCAAATACAAAACTGTAACACATACGTCAACATTAATTTGTTACAAAGATGTCAGCCTTGGCCACCTCTTTGCCAGGGCTTGTTGTCCATTTGTTAAATCTCCCAAACAAACCACTCTTTAACTGACACCACGATTTTTGCATAAAACATGGAAAACGTTACATATTTTACCTTTCAAAATCCTTTCTTATGTTCTGGTAAAACATTGGTTAGAACATGGATGAACTGCAATCAGCACTTATGCTACTAGCCATAATATAGTTATTATTAATAAGCACTTCCTTAGACTACATTTAAAAAAAACCACCTATGTGCTCTACAAATTAAGACTGTGTAATAATACTATGGGGAACTTCCAGTCACTACAACATTTCACAACAAATATAATGTTTATTAACCAACTTTCCCAAAAAATTATGGTTTCTTTTAACATTGAAATTAAGCAGGTCAGTAACACGGTTTTCTATCTTAAACTCTTGTGATAGTTTACCTGAGTTGCAGCAACAACAGTAGTTATAGAAGGCGCAGTTGAAGGTGACAGAGCTCCCACTTGCTGCAAGTGGCCTGAAGCCTGCTGAGGTAAATGAGAACTGGAAACGGGAGTGCTAGATCCTGAGCCAGATACTGCATTTGGAAATGATACTGCTACATCATTGCTGCTAAAAATACCTGAAAAAAATTACAAAAACGATTACATGCATCTTTCTCTCTCCCCCTCCCTCTGTTTACTAGTAACCATGTAAATGTGCAGTAGAAAATTAATCAAGACAAACAAGATCACTTAATAGGTAATGCAGAAAGCTCCTGTGCAGAAATTCTAACCATGCTGATTGATACAAGTGCTCTCATCATTTAACATTCTACAGTTCAGGGAACACAGATTGATTCACTTTTAAGTTTTTGTAAAACATGTGTGATAAATCAAATATTTATGTGCATTACAAACTGCTCAAATATTAACAGTGGCAGAATTTTTGGCTAAAATGCCTGCCTTCAACTGAGTCTGCTATTGGAGTTTGTTCTTTCAATGTATTACTGTTAAGTAAAGAATGAAGTATTGGGCTATATAACTGAACACACACCATACAAATGGAAAAATACTTTTTAACTTTAAAGTAAATGTTACTAAACAACATACGTTTGTTCAAAAATGTAATTTTGGCAACTAATGATCGCTTGTACTTTTTCAGAAAAATATCGACAGCAAGTCTGAGGACAGGGTACTCAGATCTGCCAACAGAACTGGTGGTATTTCATTTATTCACAAACTATAATTCCATCCATGATCTATACGAATGCTTGAGTAACATTTCTGCTAGAACAGCCAACAAATAAATGACTGAACACATTAACATCAGACTTGTAAGTTAGCAATTTAAATAGGAAGAGTTCACACCCCTCTGTGAAGCCATTACTTCTGTTCATCTACATGCAGGATAAAGTTCATTATAGAGGTTGGGAAAAAAAACCCTACTGACCAGAAGCCCAGGACAAGAAGTAGTACCTGTCTATGAAACCGTTAGGCTCCACGTGCATTAGATAAGTGAGCTGTCAGCTGGCCAAGGAATATCAAGCATGGTAGCACTGAACTGCAGTTAGAGGAAGAGTGCCACAGGGAGTAAACAGAAGTAGAATGAACATGGTTAGATCAAAAAAAGCAACAGAACTGAAATGCCAGTTAGAAGGCAAAGGGTGGAGCTAGTTTGTCACTCATACAAATAATGATTTGAAGAAGGCAGTGACAATAAGAAGATACGCAATGTTAAAACAACACTCGCCACCCAGATATCCCTCTGAGCACAGGCAGTCAAGGGAGACTAACATCATCCAAACCCACACATAATATGTAAACACTGATGCATCTTAAATTCCCTGACTCTATTAACTGTCAAGAAAAATGGAAGAGAAACTCAGCCAGACCCACCAGAGAAAGAAGATACGAAAAAGCAGCTGAAGACACATCGCGACAACACTTTTTTCCTGCCTAACCAAGGTTAGTGACTTATCTTCTCCCCAGTCTCTTCATCAGAGAGAAATTCCATACCTGCTCTGCTTTCCTACTGACCTTCAGATCGTTTTCCATTTAGCACATCTCCCCCTCCTTGGGTTTTTTTGTCACCATCCCCAAAACCTACAGTAACAGCCTTATTAGCAGTTAAGATCCTTGAAGTGTTCACTTTGCCATGATCTTTTTCCAGTTCTAGCTGGATCATCTAACTAGACAGCACATTTTATGGATCCTGTTGTAATTCATCCCTACACACCACCAAAAAGAACATGATTAACCAACAGCCTTGCTACTGAGTCTACTCTTAAATGTTACATAACTCCAACCACAAAAACTGAAATATAACCCAGGTCCTGGAAAGATTTTTCAATTTGCTTTTAATCAACAATTTCAAATTAATAAAAAGGATGAGATTTGACCCTTTGTTTTCTGAATGCTGTAAAACAATTAAATATACAAACCTTCTTGAAAATATGAGATTCTCATGAATTATCAGGCCTCAGGAACCATAAATTTTAAGAATAAAATTAATGAAATATCACAACACCTGTGAGTAAACCATAAGAGCTCATCACCACAAACACTATCACTCTCATAAAACATCAACAGCAATGAGAGGAGAAAACAAAATTTTTGGTGAGAGACAAGTACTAAAAATGAAGGATATTTTGCCAGAAAGGGAAAATAACTCCAAAATTTTAAAGCTGTTACAGATTTTTTTTATATTCTTAATTTTCAAAAATCTTACATATTTAATAACTGCAGAGCTTCTGCTGCTTCTATTTTAATGATAAGGTTTATTCTTCCTCTTAAAAATAAAATTCTGGAATACAAGCAGATAGTTATGAAATCACAGGCAAAAGAATATTTCAAAAGAAAGAAAAGCAGCAAACTGGTTTGCCAGTGGAATGAGGTAAACTAATATTTGTTGCCAGTTGTTGTATTAGTATTAAAACCACTATTTGTTGCTGTTGCAAAATACAGGACAAATATGACCTATCAGCACACTCTTTCTGGGATAAGTATTTCCATTAGCAATCCCTTACTTAACACATAAAGAACATGCACCTTCTGAAACCAGTCATGCAACCAAGGTACTACTCCATGCAGCATTCAAGTAAGAACTGTATGCTGAACATTCAAATAAATTCTTGATTTTCACACCGTTTCAAAAACACCTGTATAAAAAACTATGTGTATATCATATTAGAAAGCCAAGACAATACACATTTGAAATGTCTCTAACATACTAAGTCATCCTTTGGGGTTTGGGGAGAGATAAATCACTTTCTGGATCAGGAAGGAATGATAACGAAAACCTGAGCAAACCTCTGTAAACTACATTAATGTTTAAAACAAACAAACCACCTTGAAGTCCTTCCCGTATTACTGAAAAGCCAAAAAGCTGTAACCTGTGATGAATGGCATTGTGTAATTTGCCAGCACCATAAATAGCATGGTCAAATACAGTCTTCAGCATTAACCAGAACACAATTCCTCAGCTCCAGGTGGAAATGGACACGTAACACTGTTCAGGTGAGGTCGGACTGCGCCTGACACCACTAACACGGCTCCAGAACATGGACTTCAGGTTCTAACAGATAAAATGCACAGGAGCCTACACTGCTGGCTTAAAAGGCTTAACAAAAAGGCAACTGCAAAAAGAAAAAAAAAAAGAAAAAAAAAAGAAAAAAAATCTGGCCAACAAATAAGTGTGGCTTATCACAGAAAGGTAGTTCTATAGAGGAGGGAATGCATCAGATATTGCAGACTGGAAAAAAATGCACTCTTCATGCACCATCAATGAAAAATTTGGTAACAGGGGACATAAAGCACTTCAAGAATAGTGAAAAACAAAATAGCCTCTAATCAAAACTAGCAATACAGACCAGGTGGCACACAGAACAATTTTAGTGGTTTTCAAAATCTCAAAAGTAAGTAGTTCCATGAGCAGAAGAGTTAACAGAACTGATTAAATCCTGGATTTCCAGTGTTGCATCTCACAGATGACATCAATACACTAAGCTTTCCCACCACAATTTCTGTATCTAGCTATGAAATCCTCTCTTTTCATTTTCTAGTACTACAGCCTCCTCCATTATCCAGCTCTCTTACATTCCCTTCTTATGCTGGTGACTGCCTAGGTTAGGAAGAGAGAAAAAGCAGGCAGTGGTTGGTTACTTTTGTACCCACACACCATCCATTCCTGTTACAGGAACATACGTGTTTTAGATTTTTTTCCTGTAAACTGGACAACAGACTTAAAAGCTTACTGTAGGCCAAAATCAAGAGAGACAACATCTAGACTGCTTCCTTAGGAAGCTCATAAAAATGGTCTCCTTAAAGCTATATTTTCTTTTGTAGGTCAGAAATTTGAAATTATTGCAACAATTCTGAAAAGAGGAAGTTATCTGAGATATCTGTCACAGGTTGCTCATCTCAGCATTTTGTCAAAACTTCAGGAGTAAGAAGGATATGGCCAAAGAGGATATTTTTCAAATGTAAACTTGCAGACCTAGAGAAGTTGCACAGAACTACAAAACCTTCCTACTTGGGGGAGGACAGATGGGCCTGAAGTTGAGACAACAGTTTCAAGGGAACTTGTAGTAGAAATCGCAGATATAAAAGGAAATTGTGAGTTATAAGAACAAGAATTTCTTTACACAAACTGAAGCTATAAACACATTTCCAGTACCTTCACTTTGTGTGATAATCTCAAAAAGTCTCCCCTAAACCCATAGCAACTTCCTATACAGTGCAAAATGAAGAAGTGTCTTTGCATGAAGCAGTCCATTCGTTAGGCACTAAACACACACAAAAAACTGATTAAGTTCCATGACACAAGAAAGAACATGTTCTACTCCAATACAATGTTAACAGTGAAAGAAGTACCAAACTATGTTATTTTGTAATATGATCACAAACTGAAATTAATCTAATGCAAAACAAAAGCTAATAAAAACAGGTTATTTTTAGCAATTGTCAAAGGAGAAGAAAGTTGCACCTGAAACTGCCAAGGCAGCAACAATATTTCACTTAAATTTATGAGATAATGAACCTGGATGCAAAGGTCAATCTGTTTCCTTCATGAAGAAATCTGAAATCTAACAATCAAATAATCACACTGTTTTCCTGCTGGTGATGAGGAAAGTGGTAGAGTTCACTTTCAGATAAGTTTCTGCAAGAGTCTGCAGTAACAGTTCTAGAGGTTAGTGACCTGCAGCTGGATAACAAGCTACATTTGTAGCCCTTTCAGCGACTGGGCATCCTTTTCTGATGGAGGCACAGCAGCCTGTCACAGACCAACAGTCAATGGCTTCCTTTCACAAAGGACATTCTGGGCACTCTCCATAACTGAGGTAGAAGTTAAAAAACCCCACACTCTCAAAACACCCAAAGAATGCACACTGCTGGGGGTAGAGGGGAGGATGGAAGATACAAAGTACAAGTGTACATGTTTTCCAAAAGTGATTTTCCAACTGTTTTGAAACAGTTATTCCAGTTTCATAGCCACTGACAGAAGGCAGACTGCCACAATTATTCCCTCTGAGAATACTCTGTAGAGTGGATTTATAGTCAAAGACCAAAATACTTGACAAGAACCTTGACACAATCCAGCACGGTAATATGACATATACATGGTGAATCCATGACCATATCACCTACATATACAGCAAAGACCTGAAGTTTGCTATCAAACTCCATTACTATTAACCCCAAATCCCTGGCAGCTCAGCCAGCAAAAGATGTTCAGGTAATCTCCTCTGTCTATTCCCATCCCTATGGTTAAACTCCATGACTGTACCACCATCTACAATCAATCAGAAACGTGTTCAGCAACAGAGTGGGGGTGGAGGATCAGAACAGATCCATGCGGTATGGAATGGTCTACTGTGTACAGCCAGCCCCACCTGCCAGAGTGGCATCTTACCCTTGATTCCATGTTCTTTGATCACCACTCATGTCAGCAGTCACGCTCCCACTTTGAATATTCCAAGATGATACAGGTCTTGCACTGCAGCCCTCTACTGCAGAAGGGCTCAAAGCCACATTTTTCATAGCCCACCCAAGATGAATTTTCGCTCTGAGAGAAAAGGTCTGAATGTGACACAAGGAGACAGTCAAATGATGTGCTAGACTAGGAAGACAGGGAGAACTGTACTGTTCTTCTGTCTCACTATCTCCATCTCTAAGAGTGAACAATAACAGCCCCACAAGGAAAAGTACAAAAAAATGGTAAGCATATAGTAATAATTTCCTCAAATGTTCTCCCAGCCTCTAGAAATCTGTAATGAAGGAATTCTGAGTGTGAGGAACCGTCTTTGTAATAGTCTTAAATATGTTTCCATCCTCACCCAAATGAGTATCTTCTGATCCTTTCTGAACAGTTGAAACTTTTCGTAACGGATCTCATGGCAAAGGTACACTTTAGCTAAACTGTGCGGTCTTTTTTGGGGTGGAAGATGGCTGACACAGGGACAAAATTCCTTTCACTTGTCTCCTTCAGATGTTCTGACTTCTCACAATAATCTCTGAAATGCTTTATAACTGCCTGTTTACATTTCACAATTAGTTCAGCTTTATGAAATAGGACACGTTAAGAATTTCATGCTTGTTCTACCATGAGCAAAAATGTTTTCAACTACTCTTCTAGAATAGAATGCTAAGATAAAGAGCTCCGTGATCATATCTGAGACAATATGCTCATAACCACAAGTGTGCCACAGCACAGAAAGATCTTTCTAAAAGAAAGTTAAACAGATATGTAAGAACAATTGATAAAGACCTTAACTTTTTAAGGTTTAAAGTTTAAAATGTTCACTCTTGTAACAGCGAGCCAATACATACAAGCCTAAGTTACTTAAATACAACAAATTAAAACCAAAGTAGTTTTTGGTTTACTTAATGAGTATTCATGAATAGAGGCATGATTTGTGATCTACAATTCTTAATGATTTCAGAAAAAAATATTGTGTTTGCTTAAGATCTCTGAAAACAGCATAGCTTCAAACCATTCTGACAGCAATCTACCTCGGTGCTGGACGGTGAGTCACTGGAAGCACTGGATTCCTCTTCACTGTGAACATAATACACTCTTTTATGGGAGTTTCTCCCTTTTGGATTCCAGTGATCTGAGGCTGATGTCTTCAAAGGGAAGGGGCAGGGGGGAAGATGGGGCAGCTGTTGCCCAGATTTCTGAAGGCCTACAAACAGCTGTCATTAGAACCAGTTACAGCTTTCAAGTGGCATTCTAGAACCTCATGGTCAGATAGCTACACTTAAGACTGCAATATCTGACAACCAAACAGTAATTACTCAGTACTTCAAAATGTGCTACACAGAACTACTTCAGACTGAATTTTTAATTTGCCCTTCTCTTGTTCTTAGTTTTTATCGATTTAGATGGTTTAGCTGAGCACTACTGTCTCCATGCTCCAATATAGGCAGATGCCTTTTTATCAACACCGAAAAACTCTGCCCAAGTTGAGCTAGATTCAAAAATTGCAATTCACACTCAGTACAGATTCCGTTTAGTTTAGGTTATCTTGTTAAAAAAATCATACTATATATACTGAATTTTGCCTGCAGTGAGGCAGAGGCCAAGGCTACAGAACTGAAGTTTCTTTGGAAACATGTTATCTTCTAAAAACAATCACAGCACTGAGACTGGCACAATGGATGTCTGTTCTGTATTATGACTCTCCTCACTGCAACTCAAAAATTAGCTGAAGACACAACAATCAATAACGAAGACCTAAAAACAACAACAGGAGTATGAAATAAAACAGACAGAAGACAGAACAAGCAAGAACTGAAGTAACCACAGAAAGGCAACAAGGAAACATTACAATTTACAGCTATCTCTAACATAAAATAATCAGGTCATTGGTTCTCACAGTCTTTTTTTAAAGTATGCACTAAAACTGCCAAGAGATATGTATGCTCTATATGTATATATATATATATATGCATACACAGATATGTGTATCACTCTTGCTCCTTTCAGTAGCAGACCCACAGAAGAAGAGACAAGACTGCAAGGTCAAGTCAGGAAAGTTGGACTGTAACATCCAGAGTACGACTGATCACAGTGGACAGCAGTGACAACTTTACAGCTCTCAACTGCAAACTCTCTGGGTTTTAGAAAAAGGTTTTTTAAAAAGCATGAAAGATGTAAGAAGTTGACTATACAACTGCAAAACATGGCACTGACTATACCACGTCTCTTAGTGGCAAAACTGCAGTGTGCCACTGTCTGCCTTGAAGTGCCTTGACTCCTTTCTATTAAGGCAGGCATCTTAACAGAACAGCTTTCATGACTCCATTTTCTAGTCATCTTCTTTAGGACCAGATTCTTTCAAACCAGTTCAATATTTTAGCTATTATCTTTCCTCCTTCAGAGTTTGTCAGCACCAAATTTCAACTGACAGCATTTGCCCACCTTCATACCAAAACTATTAATAATAAACCTCTCTGATCCAAACTTGTATTTCCACTTGTGTTTCCACTCTAAAACTCACAAGTTTTCCTTTTGGTACTTTATTGCTGATGTGCAACTAGCTTAAACTCCGTGCAATGAAAAAACAAGCTCCTCACACAGACTCCATCAAAACTCTTACTGACAGTGAGATTTACAATCCTTGGCATTATCCTGACACATAATCTGAATACGCTGTTGGAATAAATGATCTTCCTTTATTTAAATATTTATCTCAAGTTTAAATACTTTGTTTTCATCCTATATTAACACACATGACAAGATCTCTTCCTGCTGTTCATATTATCAAAATTTCTACCTACCCTCAGTGATTTCACCCACATATATGCTTCTGACAAAACAAGAGCCCTATAATACTGGGGTGGGAGGGGGGAAGGAGGGAAGGAAAGAAAGGCAATACTGGGGGGGGAAAGTAACCAACTTAAACTCAGAAGGTATCATGAAACATCATCACCACCTTCCCACAACCCCAAAAGAAGGTAATTAGATGATAAATCCTGTCCAAATACCATTCTAAAACAAACATGTAGCTACCATTATGCTGTTCCACAACAGTAAGTTACATAAAGCATTACTATTGCTTGGCAATAGATGCCCTTCCAACTATCTATGCCATTAGTTTAAAAACCAAAAAGTGCAATGTGGAAAGAAGTCACAAATGGCATTCCATCGATTTCTATTCTGCACTCTCTTGGCAATCTATTCCTCTTCAACATTAAACAGCAAAAAGGCTCTGCTTATAAAACAGCAGAAACTCACCAAGTCCAAATTCAGCACACTTTGTCAGATACCCTTCAGATGTTTTATTTTTGTTCAGAAAAATGGTGAGCTTGTTTTCCTTCATCTCAAAGCTGGTTCAGAGCACTGTACACCTGGGAGAGTGAGAGGGAAACCCTATATCAAAAGGAAAAAAAGCTAAACCTATTTTACTAAAGCAAAGCAAATCTTGAGAAATTTCAGTATTTCTCACCACATGTATACTATGAAACAAAGTTAATGTAACGTTAGAATTTTTATTATTTAAGAGACCCACCACTCTAGACATCTGCCTAACAGGTGTAATTCATGGCTCTGACAGTGTGAAAAACAAAAGTTCTATAAAACCATAATGACTGCTACCTTAAACTGCAAAAACCTTGACCATGCAAAGTTTCAAATATTTAAATTCTTCTGCATACGCTGAATTTCAAGTCAATACAATTAGCAATGCAATAGTCAATACAGCACTGCTCTTCTAGCATACGTGCACAGCAGCAAGAAAACTTTTATCTGTGGCTGGCACAAATGGATAAAAATTTCCAATTTTTATTAACAGATCACCTGACACCAATTAAATATCACATTGAGAAATAAACTTGGTAATCTTCAAAATTAGCCTCATGAGAGAATTTTAAATCTTCCAGCAACTTGTGAATACAGCTATGATTGTTTCCTACAAACTAACAATATCCTTGAAAAAGTAAACCAAACTAATTTAATAAGATATTTCATTTCCACTGGCTATGAGTGAATACAGAAACAGGGGTACAAAGCCAATGCTGAATACTAAAGGGAAACAGTCATTAGATACATTAAAGATTCAATATTGCTCCGTCTGAAACTGATAGTTCTGTTATCAGTGACACAAATGAGCAGCATCAGGCTGTCAGAACAAAGAATGGACAAAACAAGGCTACCTTCACATGCATTACTTGTAGTAATTTAAGTAGTCAGGAAGGGAAGTGGGAGAATGCCTGAGGTAGACACCACTATAACACACCTATGAATGGAGCACAGAAGAAGGACTAGAAAACACTATTCACAAAATTAAAGAAAAGAATCTCAGAACTGGAATAAAACTGTTATCGTTTTACTTCACACATACAAAAAGATCATAAAAAGAGAACTGAGGAACTATTGACCTATCAGGCTCCTGCAGACAATCTACAAAAGTTTTCACTCAAGTACTGAACAATTGACGCACTGCAGACCTGTATTTCACCCAATCCATAGAATATGCAGCCTTCAATCAGGCTTTTCCACAAAAGACTACCCTTTGTGATAAATGAACCTCTGAAAAAGATTCTAATATAACTTACCATTATGTATGGCATTCATCAACTTCACGAAAGCTTTTGAGTTAGGAGAAAAAGGGCTTCATGTTAAGATCATGTTTAACAGACACACAAAAGAATATATGTATAGACAGGAATTCCAGTGAACAATAATACACCTGAATACATCTTTCTTGTATTAGAGCTCTGATCATTTACAGTAGCACAAATTGTAAAATGGATTTATTTCTATCCACTATAATTTTTTACTTATATTTCTTTTATCAGTGTTGGTTAGATTTTAAATGTCAATTGTAAGAACATGGGAGTACATGCCAATTAGCTGTATTCTAAAGCTAGTATTAAAAATAAAAATTCAAATTCTTTCCAGTGGCACTCAGTCCCCCCAAGGAAAGACTGATTTTAATTTCATTGTCTGCAACAAATTTAGAAACTCAAAAGGAAGTTGCCTTGCTAATTTTAATCACAAGACATCTGTTTTGCTCCACTGGTAGATTGAGATGAACTCAAGCAATCAAATCTAACAGACTCCTGGACTTGTGTCTCCTGGATTTTGGAGAGCTCAGTTCAAGAACAACTCAGACACACAGAAAGAACGTCCAGCTAGTGGTAGACCGAAGAGAATGCTCACATGACCTTCCCTTCCTTCACGGGTTGGGGTTTTTAGAGAGTATTTATTGACCTCTGACCCTGAAGTGCCAGAACACACTCACATCCTCAGCTGAAGTCTCCAACACAGCCCCCACAGCACCACGGCACTGCAATGCCCAGCTGCAGAGTGCTGGCAGCCATGCAGATCCAGCCCTCTTCCCTCATCCCACCAGCTTATTCCTGCTTAGGATAACGAACTCATGACTCCAGAATGATGTGAGTTTCAGTTTGCTCATTCACTCTTTCACACTGCTGAGGAACACAGCCCTCAGTTCACACATCTGGTTTGACAAGGTAATCGAATGAATGACTTTTACAGGCTGGAGTGGGGCCAACACGTCTTTTCATACTCCCATAGGGGAATTCTCTACCTGCATCAGCCTCTGAGATCTGACTGCAGTAACTACTTGGGTTCCAACAGGGCAACTGCCCCTAATGCTTTATTTTTCTCTTCTTTACTCTTTCCACAACTGGAAGCTACTAAACATTGCTGTCATAAGCCATTTTTAACTCTCCTGAAGGGTCTTCTTAACATCAGAATTTCAAAAAAATGAACGAACAAAGACATCTTAAACTTCTGTCATTCATACTTGAAGATTACAAAACTAACTAAGAAGCGGTTTTAAAAAATTTAGAAGTTTTGACTTGTACCTACCAACTAAAATTGAGTAACTAGCCAACGGTACTTCAAAGGAAATACTTCTAAAATTTGGAATATTTTAATTAAAACATTACATACAAAGTGTGCTCTCCAGAAAAAATAAATACTAATGTTCGAGGGCTTAAATTTTGTGGTACAGAAAAAATGCACCATGTACAAAATTCTGTATGATTCTTGACAGAAGTGCATTAATCTGAAATAAATGAAACTGATAATTTTAATTAACCTTCTTAACAGTTTTCAGGGAACTAACAAAATACAAAAGTACACTCAATTTACAAGAAAAAGAATTACTAAAATGCACAGAGCTAATATGACTGGAATCACATTATACTATACAGACAAATTCTTTCTCAGGTGCAGAGGACACAATGCAACTGCAGTCTGCCATTCTTAAATGCAGAATCATTTCACCTACACCTACTCTCCACAGCCTTTATTTGATTATAATTGTATCCGTTCTCTCCAGTTATGCTCGATTTTTGTGCACAAGAAATAGCAGCCATTTTGATCCACCATTGCTTTCAACACTAAACAAATCCCTTTCCAATTTAAGGACCATTGGGTAGGTTTGGAAAGAAGCTTGGGGTGTAATAAGGTTTTTTCTTTTCTCTATTTTTTATTTTATCCAAACAAGCTCAGCCCTAGACTGCCAAAGTCATACCTTTTCCTTTTGTTTCTTTAAAACTGTACCACCACTAATCCAAGCAATCACATACAACGTACTCCCAAACATCACTCAAGAGGTATGAGAAAGTTTCAAAGCAGAATAGACTAGATATGTCCCCAATGCAAAATTTACTACTCTAAGATAACACTCCATGGACAAATGAGGAAGAGATGCAGTTGAAGAGCTAACAAAACACTAGCTGTTCTAACACAGCCCTCATCCAATTACACAAGGAAGGGCCAACACTAGATCAGTCCTGCTTGTGACCGATGGAGCTAATTCTAGACTCCCCCCAAGCCTCTCAACAGAACAGAAGGAGAACTGTTCCCCTACCACCACTCCCTTCCACACTCCATAAATTAGTAGAAGGCAGATGAAAAAAGGTGTTTTATTCTGGAAGGAAAAAAGAGCTACTGTCTTGGTTCCTGTGTAACTGCCTTTATTGGCAGCTCTGTCTTTCCTGACTCCTGCACTGAAGTACCCCCTCCCAGCCACCCAGTTTGCTGCTACAATGTACAGCCAAATTGAAATCCAACATGCTAAGGTGTCTAGGAAGGTTAGGGATGCCGAAGGGTAACTATATATAAATATATGTATATGCATCCTGTAATAGCTGGACTTCACTTCTCGATGTTTTCATTTATTTGCCATCTCTGCTGCTTCCTACACTTTCTTCTCTGTCTTGGCTAAATCTTCATCCAATCCTTACAGCAGCCGCTACGGTTTGCTTTACTTAGAACTTTACAATTATTCCTCCTTAAAATCAATTCTACTCAGAAACAACTCTGATGCTTCCAGCTCACTCATTTCAATTTCTGAAATAACTCAGTATTAATATCTACCTCCACGCCCCCACTCTCCGGCTGTTCATTATTTGTTTTTAAGGGAATTTGTTATGCATACAAAAACTTAAGTTCCATTCCAAGCTTACCACTACTCCACAACAGAAAAAAAGCCTAGTGACTTCGTCCCTAGGAAAGACGTTATTTGCTGCAACCAAGCCCTAAATCCATCAAATTAGGCATTTGTCCATGACAGTTATCACACTTTAGGAAAAAAAAAAGAAGTGAAAAAACTCAAATTCCAACAACTTGCATTTGACATTCCTATGTGAAAGCTAACCACATTGACAGCTTATGAGCAACTTTTTCATTTGGAGGAATGAGGGGTGTGTTTGGTGTTTGGCTTTTTGTTTGTTTGTTTGTTGGGGAGGGGGTTCTGTTGAGGTTTTTTTAATTTGCTTGGAATCTCTAGTCATTCTTATCTCACAGATGGTCAGAACAAATAAACAATGGGAAACAGAACTAAAACCAAGTCAAGTATGTAGGATCTAATAGGATTATTCATGCACAAGTCCCAGTTGCATGTTTGTGATCTTCAGTTCCGTTACCAGTTGCCACGAATCCCTTCTCAACTCAGACTTCCAGAGCTATACTGGTCCAAAGAACATAGACACTCACTGACTTTTTTATTACCAAAATTTTCCATATTTTCCTGGTACTTTGGTTAGTGAAAATCCTTTTCTGAACCTTCTACCACTGCATGTAATTCTCTTTCACAAAAACATGTGCAGCAACCTAGATCAGTGTCAAAATAAACAGTTTTCTTCCTGTTATCCTTATGGCCTTCTCACATATCTACCAAATATGACACTGAAAGATGAATACTTCTATTTAAAAGCTGAATAAAAACTATATAAAGAGCAACATGAAGCAATGAGTTTGCATCTAAACTAGGTGTTAAATTCCACTTTGGTTCAAATGGACAAAAAAATGGCTTTACATTCAGGATTGGATAAGAAGTAGCCTTTCTAACAACACAAAATGGTTTATTCCATTACCATTTCCTGCATTATCACCACAAAAGCCCTTGCAAGAACTGTCCTGCTAAGAACTTTGAAGGCACGCTTTGTATATATGGCATACCTGTATATCAAGTTCCTACAACACATTGTCAACTATGCCTAATACTCTTGAAGGAGAGTTTTATTTGAGTAACCTTCTGAAAATGCATTGTTGGCTTTCTGCTGCAAATTTTCTGCATTTCAATCACGCTGGGGAGATTCATGGAAAATGAGCTCACATTGAGATGGATCTACATGCAGCTCGTGCAGGTTCAGGTGATGTTTGTACAGTACCAGGCACTGGGACACACCCACTGGGTACCTCAGGCACATCTTTATGCACACGGAGCTACCAAGGCATCCCCTGGCTGCCAACCCTCCACTGCACAGCCAGAATTGCCAGGGTGCACGTGCTGCAGCCTTGTGCCAAGTGACATGCTACAGGCAACCTGGAGCTTCAGAAAGCTGCTGTTCTTAGGCCTATCACACCCATATAACCTGCTTAAGGAAGAAGAATAAATTATTTACATAAGAAGGTAGCACAGGGACTTGATAATCAGACACTTAGCCCTATTATATTTGTTTTAAAAAGCAGTATAGCTCCCATACAAATGTGAGTGTCATCCTATATGAGCATCACATGAATCTCTCCATTCTAAGTCTTAATGGATTTGTCCCTGAGCAACATCTTTCACTGAAAAGCTCAATTATTTTAAGGTAACTAGTCTTTTTTATGCCACTGTATTATGTTAGCATTTCTATTTACTTTTTTTTTTCTTTTTGAAACTTTACAAGGGAATTGCAGAAATTATGATAATCAACAACAGCTCTAGACATCATACCTCTCCCCAGATATAATCCTGAGACAAGCTTCAGTCAGTTTAACTTCTGGTACTGCAGCTCTTCACGTCAAATAAATGGAAAATTTAAATGCTAAGTACACTTCCTTCTGATTTTAAAATCCTGACTGTAGTGTTGTCACCTCTGACTGACAACAACAACAAAAAAAGAATTTTACCATATGAATTGGACAGTCTTCAGAAGGACAAAAACGCTTCAAGAACTATCAACACAGACGCATCACTTATTTTTCAGCTATATTTGATTTCTGTAAGACTTGAAAGTCTGTAAGATCTGAAAAGTACAATTTTCAAGGAAGAGTAAAAAACCCTACTGCTCCTTTTATAGTCAAGTCTCTTGTCTACCCTCCCCCACAAGCACTTTTTAATGTTCCCATGTCACCTTTAACAGATTTTATGGAGTTAAAAGACTGATTGCTATCTCACATTTGACTTACAAAGAATGCCATACTCTAGTAATTGACTCCAGATGCTGGAAAATGTTCACACTCAAGAAGATGAATATTTTAATTTTAAAATATGTATGTACAAAAAATCCTCTTAATTTGATATAATCTTGAAAGTCCTTTTGTTTAAGCCATTTTAAAGGAGTTTCTGGGAACTACACAGTTACAAGTAAGCAAACACTTGTGCCTCACTTTATTTCCAAGTAGCAATACAATTAAGGAATATATCCTTGATCTTCAGAAAAGGTATACATCTCTAAAGCAAATATCAAGTTCTGCAACAAAGACATCTGACAGGATAAAAATCTTAATTGCTTCACAGTATCTCCTTATTCCCCCACTCTATTTAGAGTATTAATTCTTAGCTTTATAAATAAGAGTTAAGAACTAACAATCTAAGCACAAAACTGGAAGTTTCAGTACATCTTCTCCTTGTGCCCTTTTTTTTTTCTGATGTAGTAATGATAACACTACATACTTTTACTCCATGTGTCTGCAAAGACAATCAGCCAGTGGAAAAGCAGGCAATTTATTTTCTTCACTATGCAGACAATAGTACCCAAGCTGTCAGGCAGATCTCATTCATGTCGATTACCCAGGCCTAAAGTAAGTTAATTTTTATCAGGAGTTCAAACCTAACACCAAATATATACAAGGCACTTGGTAGGCTTACAGGTCAAATATAAGATAAAAGCAAGCAGTTTACAAAAAGCTCATGAACTTCTCTGAAAACCTTTCCTTACCAAACAAAACAGTTATAGCTAAATTTGTGAAGTAGTAAGTACAGAAAATTAAGTAGCCTTTAAGCCCTTCCCAGTCCATTTTCTTCTCTGCCAATACAGATACAACTAATAAATAGTCAGTGTATTCACAAAGATTATTATGTTTCAGAAAGTTTGTATTTAGATGCCAATTCTGCAAATAATTCTTTATGGGCAACAATCCAGACCTGCAGAATTTCTTGTATTTAAGTTAATATTTGGGTATAAGACTCATAAAGCTTGAATAAAAACAGTATTTCAAACAGTTTAGAAATATTTACATCTTTTTGCTAAGCTGTTTAAAACTATGTTAAACACAGTTTTAAACTGAAATTAAAAACTATCTGAATTTTCTCTATTTTGTCATTAAATGAAAAAATTCATTTTCCTGAAATTAACTACTAGCTAAATTTTCTCTATTTTGTCATTAAATGAAAGACCTAAAAGGGAAGTCAAGAAAATACATATTCCCTTTCCCCTACTGTTTTTTATTTTTGCTTTGTTGTGGGATTTTTTTAGCATCTGAAATGCATTTCAATTTCATAATTTAAACATACTATTAACTGTTGACTGTCAGAGTACAATAAATAAATAAATAATGACATCTTTTGAAATTTAAACAGAAGCTAATGCCCAGACTCACCATAATTTGGGAATCTAGTTTAAAGATATAACCTCCAAAATTTCTATTTTAACCTGACAAATACATTCTCATACAACAATTAACTGGTCATGTCATTTCCACGGCTGCCAAGATCTTCTCTGAAATTAGCTGGCCTCAGCAGCCTGACATGGAAGCTCTATCCCAGTTATTAGAACTTCCCTTCTCTGGGTCTTTGGTTTTTTCCCTTCAGAAAGCCCTCCCATCTGTTTTCACTCAAAACCAAAAACTTTACAATTTTTTGGGAAAGGAAAACTTTGCCTTGTTTTAAATCAAGTTTTGTTTCAAAGCAATGTTCCAAGAGTTTCTGGTCTTGCAACACTCACAGGGCACCTGATTTGCATCTCATGCACAAAATACTGCTTCCATGGAAAGCTAGGCAGCTTGGAGACTTCAAGAGTGGAACAGGCTGATACTTGTTGTTTTCAGCAGCCCATCCACTTAAGCATTATACTGTATTTTTCTACTAACTTTAAAAAAAACAAAACAGGCAGAAAACAGCAATGACTAGCATGTAAAAAAATCTTGACCAGGAACAGTAATTCTTTATGTATAATAATTACGATCATGCTTCTAAACATTTTTGTAAACTGGAATATTCTCAAATTAAAGACATTTCAGTGTAGCAAAGAGCTTCAGACTCTCTGAAAAGCATGTTTTAAAAATATTGTGTGCCTCTTCTCAACTTTCACATTCATAGTTATATTTTAGGAGGAAATCAGAATCATAAATAAACATAGTACTTTGCCACCTGCAACACGTATGGAGTAATCCAATTAACTGTGATGTAACTTTTCTACTCCTTCTTGAAATGAGTGTCACAGTGAAGACAATAGTCTTTTTTTTCCCCTTGAAGTATAATAACGTTCAGTTCTCCAACATTATTCAGAAGTTTTTCATAACTCTTTTTAAAACATGTCTCTGTTAGAAGGTTCATTGTTCAGTATTTTTTTGTCTACAGCCTTCTAAAGCAAGGAATTCTTATTCATTACATCCAAGCATATTTTTTACAACATACATTTTAGAAACGACCCTGAACCCTCAGACCAAGCAGCAAAGATGACTTCTCAATCTCTAATTAAAGCATAGAACATACTATGCTGGGAACCAGTTCCAGCAGACCCATGCAGCCTGAAAATTTACTACTGACTACTGCATTTAGAAATGCATTATTTGCCCAGTTACAAACCACGTCATACTCTAAACTGATGCACCATGCTAAATTTTCTTTTAAAAAACCAAAGAGACAATACAGCACAGAATTAGGTTCATAGGTAAGGACCAAACAAGAATCTTCACAAGCACATTGACTTCTTAGCTCTAGAACTTCCTGCCCCTGCAAATCAAATAAATACATTCAACTAAATTGTATCTTCTAGAAAATACATTTTCAGAACTGAGATTTGTTCAACTATTGCTCTCTCTCACTTGATCATGTTTTATTTTTTTGTTAAGGATCATTGTACTAGTTTTGAGTTCCTCATATGATATCCACAGTCTGATAAACTCACTCCAATAATGTGCTTTTCCAGTCATTGAATCCTTCTCGTGGCCCTTTTCCTCACACAGAGCAAATCCCAGAACCACACATAGTATTCAAAGACCAGACACACTCTGAATGCAGAGCTGCCTTTCTCATTAGTTTGCTGTTTATGCATTAAAACCTTTTTAAACACAGCTCAGCACTGGAAACTCAGACACAACTGATTAATCACCTTTATCCTTTTTCTCTACAGCCCTTCTTTCCCCAGAAGGCCATCCTTATCCTGTAAGTGTACATCCATCTTTCTAAGACAATCTTCTACTTGAGCTCAACCAACATAACTCTTACTTTGTACTGCTGACCAAGAGATTCATTTTACCCTGTCCTCACAACCAGACTTGTTCAAAAGTTCAGAATTTCCCAACTTCACAGACTATTCTGAACTGGAAGGGACCCACAAAGATTGCTGAGTCCAAACCTTAGGTGAACTGAGGATCAAGCTGTGGCCTTGGTGTTACGAGCACCAAGCTCTGACCAACTGAGCATAAGCGGAAATAACAAAACAAAGTAAACATTGGTTTAATAGTTCTCTGATCAAAATAAAACTGAAACTTAGCTATTAACTACAGTTAATGCAAGGATTTGCTCACTTCATATCATTAAGACTTCACTTAAAATGTCATTCTCTATCAATTGAAATGTAGGCACCTACTACGCCATTGATTAAAAAAACAGAAAACTGGTCCAGTAAGTTATTTTCCATAATTCTCAATATCTACCACTAATCATTACACCTTTGTATGTCTTAACATCTTCCTTTCTTCTGTCAGACACATCCTAATTACATAACATTAACCACTTGCCAGTCTCTCTCACAACTTCATGGGTTTTAAAGACTTGCTGAAATTTAACACTGACAGTCTAAAAGCATGGAGTACGAGGTATATCATCAGGAAATGTCAATACTTCTGGCTGGAGCTGCTGATAACAATTGTTTTACTTAAGAACTTTGATGCATTTCATAATAATCCCCATTTTCATAGCTACTACCTCATGTGATCTCTTCCCTGTTACCTGATGAACGTCTCCATGTTTTCTACACCAACGATCATCAACTTCAACCTTGTACACCATTCAACAATCTCAACACTACTGCTCCTCAGTCTCAAATATGAAGAATTAAATTCTCCACGCATTGATTTTGCCTTGCGTGCTTTCTATACCATTTGCTTAGTCCTAAAAGGCCATTAATATCTATTAGTATCAATTTGTTCTTTATATTCTATCTCCTCTGAATACAAACTGGCTTTTTAACACAGCAAGACTTCTGCTTTGGTGCACTTTGCAGATAAGCATAATAGCACAAACTGTTTCAGAACAATTTTTCCTAAACTCTTCCTCCCAGTAGATTCAGCTACCAAGTCAAACTGTAAACACAGCATCATGAAGATTCAACATAAGTACTGAGGGACTTCATATCACAATGAGAATAATTTCAAGTCACTCTTCTACTTTGAAACTCAGTTTCCTTATGTCATCAGTGCAACAAGGAGCTTAACAGTACGATGATCTTGTACAGCATAACGTGTCTAACGCTGACAAAGGTTTCAGCACTGCTTGAATCAGATGGGAAAGGAGAGCAGAATACATGGAACTAATCTGAAGCATTTAAGTAAACTCGTCTATAAAGCTGAAACTTGACTGCAGAAGACAAGATCAACTCAGAGGGACCAAAAACATTCACAGTTTCTCAGAATTTGAAATACTGCCTTAATAAGGTACAATACTGGGTCTGGATGAGTCCTTTATTCCTAAAAGCATCTAGTGTTACCAACCAGAGCATGCTGAAGACTGGCTAAGGGCAAAATACAGACGAGGCAGAAATAAAAATGTAGGAAGACAAATTCTAATTTCGCCTCAGTCAGGACAAAGGAATTCCAGAAGATCGACACAGTAAGGGTGCTGAAACAATGGGCTAACCAGCTAACCATTTCAAGGCCAAATTGGTAATTTAATTTTTCCAGTCTTCTTAAAGAAAAAAAAAAAAAAAAAAAGCTTTTTTTGGGTTTACAGTACACATAAGGGCATAATATCAATTTACAAAAATTAAAATACTGAAGTAAATAATCCCCTGAAGTCCTTAGCTACTGAAGCTGATACTAGACAATTCGTTGTACACTTGAAATCAAGAGCAGAACTGGGATAGGCAGAGAAGTACCTGAAGCATTATAATAATTCCAGAAGCAAGTATCCATGCTGAACTTGGAAGACAACTGCACAAGAACTTTATCTACCATGAAACAGAAATTTCAGTTAACTTCTGACACTTGATTCTTTCCATTTTACATTGCTACATTATTCCACAAAAGTCAGAAGATACTGTACATCAGACAAAATATTCTTTTTCCTATTGCCGAGGGACACAAGCTCTCAATGCTTCACAATACTGGACTAGAAATCTTTAAACATTATTCCCTAGAAGGATGCTGAGAATGAACTTAATCCTGAGAATACAGCTAGCATGACTTGGCAAGTTTGATAACTCTATAAACTTCTTGAGTTCAGATTAAATCAACACACACACTTCCCCTATTAAAAGATTCAGATCCTGAAATCACTCCAAAGACCAACCCTGTTTGGGGTGAACCATTATTAGCTTTATGTAACTCCTCCAACAACTGACTTAGGCCTTTTTAGACAATAAACTCACAGTGCTTATGGATTCTCAACAAACAGTGAAGTATGGTAAGTGAGCTGATATCTAAAGAACTTTGGTAGAGTTCTTTTAAAGAGACTACTAGTAAAAGGTTAATTTACCGCAAAAATTCTGTATCACCCTACCAATTTAAATTTTATTCCATTTTTTAAGAGTTAATTTTATTCCTTTGAATACAACGTTAAAGCAATGCATAAAACATTTCCTGTCAGGTCATAAATACATTTCAAAAAAAATAATAAATAGCATAAAGACTGAACACTTAAGTTTAACCTAGAACACATCAGATCTGTTGCATGGCAACTGAAACACAACCTGAGTGTACATGTTGTAACAGCTTCTAACAACACATCCTTATACTACACCTACATTCATGGTACATCTCTGTTCTTATTAAGCAGGAAAAGAGAAGTCCTGTGGATTGCATAAGTGTGGAAATGTCAAATATTTCTACAAAATTAGCTGAATATACTTACTCTGAATAAAACTTTTGGGGAAGACATTTAATTATGTATAACTAGGACATGCTGAATCTGCATTACCTCTTAAAATAAGCTTCCCTTCACACTTCATCTCACTTGAACATTAACTATGAACACAATTATCATACATCTGTGAAGTCACGTTTTTTATAATTTTTATGGATCTCAACAAGTACTCTTAAGAAAACTGAAAGAGAATGATAGCTTCAGCTAGCTCCTGTTAGGAAGACTATTAAAAAAAAGAGGAGATTCTTGCAAAAGTGCCTCAAAAGTTTTGTTTAGCATGGTCTAGTTCATTCCTGATTCAGCTTCTTTGAGGTATCAAGGCAATTCCAAGTAAGAGGCAATAAAAACTTTTTGACTTGAGTAGCCTGTGTTTTCACTCACTACATTTACGTGCACAAAATCTTATCTGGGGGCTTGGATCAAATAATTGAGATTCACTTGACAGATCTTGTGGACATGTGGGGGGCACATCAAAAAGAGAAACATTATACCTGAGAAAATACATGTTTCTGGTAATACTGGTAATAATCATATGTCATTCACTGCAACATGAAAAATTGTTGTAAACTGGGTTACTGGGTTGCTAAACCAAAAAATGCTTTTGATGAAGCAAGGAGAGCAGCACGTAAGAAAAATGGGAGATGAGGCAGAAGAGTACATTACAAAAATATGCTCTGATTCAAGCAGAAGTTTCTGGATAAATTTAGAGCTCGTGCTCAAAGACATCCCATTTGTTTTTGTATCTCTGGGTTTTCTTGTTTTTGCTGGGGTGATTTTGTTTACTAATTTTGTTAGTTCATTTATTCATATCCATGTTCTTTGGCATCCTCAGTAAATATCACTGTTTTAGAGGACAGGTGTAATGCTGGCCACCAAGAATCTAAAGATACTTAATAGATGTTAAATTATAGGCTGAATATCATGACAAAAGTAATAAAACCAACACAGTATTTCCATGCATGTTTTTATTTACCAAGAGCTTAACATTATCACTGCCATTTCCTAGATGGAAGAGTGAGATGCAATGAAGAGGACTAAGGAAGCAAGAATGGACCTGGACAGGGAAAGGCCTGTTCAAGGAGCTGACCAGAGCAGAATATTCTACGACAAATGTAAGAGGGGAAATGAGGGTCATTCACTTCAAACCAAGACCTCGTACTTCTATCTCCTACCCCAACTACAACAACACATAATCCATCTCAAAGAGATTATAAAGGAATAACAAAGATCATGCTATAATAATCAGAACACTGATGTAAATCTGTTAAATGCTCACTGTTCATAACAGATAAGAGCACTGTAAAACTGTATTTTAAACAGAAAGATAAATAGTGAATGATGAAGTTTTGTCATATACCATTTCTCTCCACTGAGTTTAATACAGGAAATGTATTTTTTAATACAGCTGCTGCTGCTATTGCTATTATTACCCATAACAAAAATGATCATTTGCCTCCCTCTGCTTTAAAACAATGTAGCTTTGACATCAAGTTTTCAAGTACCTGCCTTGTTCTGAAAGAAATACAGGGTTTTTTTCCTTGAATTATGTATATTTTAAAAGTATCTCTTGCTTATAGAGTGGAAGTATACAATGCAAAAAGCATAAAACCCTCACCACAAGCAAGTATTCAAGCTCCATTTCTCTTTACCCCAAAATAGAAAAGGGAAAAAAACAAACGAAAAATAACAACAACAAAAAAAACCAACACCTCACTATAACAACAAAAAAGACAAAATTTCGAAGTTTCAAAAGTGGGGTAATTTGTTATTTTTTGTATCACAAAAGCTTTGAAAGAAACTTCAGAGCAACAAGGAGGTTGGTAGATAAGAGTATTCTGCCAGGCCATTCCACACACAGGTTTACTGGAAACAGAAAGCTTCTCACAGCCCCAGATGCACACAACACTTAGAGCAGAGGAAGAACAAACCAGCCAATTTCAATTGCTAAACAGCACACCAGAATATGAAAATGTCATCCAGCTGCACAGGAGTCCAGATTCAGAAAGTAATTTTACATGTTTAAACTGGTCATTCCCCATGTAGACATTCTGATTTTCAGTTAAGCTAAATTGGGAAAAAGTAACTGAGGGACACATTCAGCAAAGATGACATACCTGAGTACCAATTTTGTTTTCTCTGTGTAACAGAACACACAGACAATAAAGTCCATACTAACTATCACTTTTTTTTTTTAGCTGAACCTGCCACATGTTATTTTCAAAGAACCTATTTTCATGCAACTTTTCCCCCTACAGCTTCAAACCCTGCATTTATATAGCCTCTAGGTCAATCTACTACAGCCACCTATAGCACCGTGGCACCTACACATGGAACAAAACTTACTTTTCCAACTGTCCTTTTTCCCCCAGTGTGATTTTCATGATACTTTAAATGATACTATGTTCTTGAAAAGCACACTCAGAATAATAGCTAAAATAATAAAAACATATTTTGAGGTAAGAAAACAAATCCAATAAACGCCTACCTGAACCCACTGGAGATGAACCAACACTAAGACTTTGTAAACTTCCATTCCTGAGCAAAGTTGGAGATTTTTGAAGACCAGAGCTTGTCACACTTCCTGCAGCAGATGCCACAGATGAAGTTGGGGAAGCAGAAGAAACTGAAAGATGAGAAAGACCTTCTTGACTTTTATTTCCTTTAGGTCGACCAGGCCCATGTTTACTTTGCTTATTTCCTTTCCGTTTCTTCTCTGTTACAGTTTCTTCTTCTATTCCAGAAGTTTGAGCTCGTTTGTATGCTGTAGAAGTAAGGCTTGAATTACTCATGTCTCCAGGTGAGCTGTCAAAGTTTTTAGATTGGGAAACAGCTGCTGACGATGAAGTGAGACCAATTAAGGAAGTGAAACAATTGACTCCTCCCTCTTGGCTCCCAGCCTCTCCTTTATGTACATCTTTGGTAGACGAAGCCTGTTGAGAATGTGTGAAACTGTCACTTCGCAGATCTGTGTCTGTAAAACTCAAAAAATCTTGGGGAGACTGAACTGAACTTCCAGAAGATGACTTTATGCTCCCAGGAGTGCCCAAAAAGCTTCCTAAAAAAAGAAAGAAGGACAACTATGTTTTTCCGTGTAGTGGATAAAAACTGATGGGAAGTACTACAATCTTAGAACAAAAAACTTTAATGTGAAAGGACTTTATGAAAAGCTTTCCCAAGAGCTAAAGAATTTTTTAAGTAACTCCTTGGTTCTCCTGCTGATTCTCACCTTGCTGGATAGGATTCTCAGATTCCTGTCTGAGATTCAGATTTGCATCTGGGGCACAAACAAGGTGAAAATTAATAAAAGAATAACAACTTTGTTGCTTAGGCAGCTTTAACATCCATCATGTTTTGAAGTCGTAACAAACACTTGATGCAAACTGGAACAGGTTTTTTTGAACATACACATATATAACAAGGAAGGTGATAGAAATGTGCTCTGATCACATATACACTATGCCTGCAATCTTCCTTACCATTCTACCTAAAATCAAGGGTCTGACACAGGTCAAGGGAACAACAGTTGGGCTTAATTCTCCCTGGCTGAGGAGGAGTTCCACAGAAGACGTATCTTTCAAAAGTACAAGAAAGTGAAAAACAGTGTATAAAACTGACATTTTAAGACTTCTTTAGCACTGTCACAGAATCATAAAGATCACCTGTGTAACAGAATTACATTCCTTCTTCAGTATTTGGAATGCAGTCATTTCATCACTGTATCAGTGCATTCAAGGCAGAAAATGAAGCACTCTTGGGAACTTTACACATCTACTTGCACTAAAATTCACTAATTTTATATACGTGTATGTGAGTACAATTTCACAGAATTCAGACTGATGACAACATCAAGAAAATATTCCTAAATATGACATTAAAAAACACCATGTCCTTTAAAAACCAGTGTTTTATCATTAGTACTCCATTAAACACTGTTAAGAATTCCATTTATAATACAATTTACATAAATACATCTATTTAAAAAAAATAAAGTATCATCGTTCTGTATTTTAAATGTCATATCAGCTTCACTTAATGCAGCCCAAAAGAAAATATATGCACATAGTAAAGATCTATTTTGCCATCTGCAGTAAGATTTTTCTTTAAATAAAGAATTCCAGAAGGCAATTTTCAAAATTTTGATAATTTAAACCAAAAAACACCTGAAATATTGAAAGAGCTCCAGACAAATTTACAAGTGTTCACTGCATAAATATATTCAACAGAAAATCAACATCACAAAGCCTAAAGGACAGTCAGCTACTAGACACAACAGTGAAAATTACTAAAAATTACTTTATAGAAGGTCTAGTTTGTTGTGTTTTCAAATAACATTTTAATAATTAAGGAATTAAAAATAAACCTCTTAATTTTTTAAATAATTTTTTCAACTCTGACAAAGATGACAAAAGCAAATAAAATTCACTTTTTAGAAGTGTTCATAGTACATGTAGTGGGTTTTAGCAAGTTCAAAAAGTAAAAGACTTTGTATTACCTAAGGTAAATAAACCTTACATACTTTTTACATACTCATCTTCTGTTTACACATTTTAATGACAGAACAATTAAGTAGAAAGGTTTTTCACTCTGAAGAAGATGGTATAAATTAAATATCTGCATCTTGAAAAATTATTGAGCGGTCAATGCATCCTATGTATTAAGTAGTCCAGCTCTGTTCTTTAGCCAGTGCACTGAATAAAAAACATCAGCATTACTCCCTTAAAGAGCTAAGACCTCGAGACTCAAATACACATTAAAGTTTACTCCAGACTAACTTTCTGGCACATAAAGACACTTTTGTTTGCAGCTAAAGAGAATACCTCAACACTCTGAAAAAATCGTCGGTTCTGCTCTTTAAAAATGTACAACCTTCTTTTTCATGTTATAGTAACAAACATTTTTACCCTGAAAAAAGGTGGATTTTTCCCTGAAGTGAAATAACATTTTCAGTACTGGAGATAATAGATTAACTACTTCTCATGTTCTGCATACATAAGATTTCTAATTCATGTCAAAGCTGAAGTTCTGTTACAGAGTAACAATCAGTACCTTGCTGGAAAGGGCTAGCGGCAGTCACAGCTGTTCCTGGATTTCTTCCAGCACCAGGCTTTCTTCCCCTCTGACCTGAGCTGTGACCTGCAGATTTCTTCCCTTTACTCTCTGACCCTCTAGCCTCTGAAGAATCTTTTCCACTTGAAACATGTGTAGGAACTTCCTGGAAATTTGCATTTGTAAATCGAGCTGAGGTATCTTCCAACCGCTTCAAGGAGCCTGACATGGAGTTGTTGCTAGTGCTTGTGTATGTCTGGCATTTTAAAAGAGAGAAGAAATTAAAGAAACAAGTCACACAAAAAACTGTAACAACTGTTGAAAGGACCTCATTCTTTCAGACAAACACAGAAGTGTTCAAATACTACTGTAACTAGAAACAGCAGGAATTACAGCAGCTGAAGCTGTGAAGTTTCTCAGCAAACAACTGAAGTACATAAAACGTAATTTTGTGGGGAAAAAAATGCATGATGGCTTTGGTTGAAATTCTTACCTCACTGAGGTAAATGGAAAAATCTCATGGGTACAGTGTTTACAGTCTATTTAAATAGGATATTGTTATTCTATGCTTAAAATTAAATATTAGAAAATAAATTTCTAACGCTTTTCTGAACATACAATTTTTATGCCTTTTTTGTTGAACTAGAAATGTTGTTCCATCAGCAGTGGGACTGTTGAAGGTGTCAGAACCTAAGAAATTGGATTTTTAAGACTTTATAGCCTCAACACCAAACCAAAATCAGCTCCCTGGCATGTGAACCATCCCCCATTCATCCAATTCCTTAAGAATCACCAAGTAAAGAAGACACATGAGAGAGCTGACCGAGGCACACTTACTTCAAACCCACTCTCTGACAGGTACAAAAACACTCCTGAGCTCCCAATGCAAATTTCTTCCTCAACCCCTACCCACCCCCAAGAATTCTGACCCTTTTCCTACACTCATACTCTCCAAAGGACTTCAAAAAATTTCATCTTTAGATCTATTATTTGTCTGTTAAATTTTAGCAGAATTATTCCTATTGGTGAGCAATAGTCAAAAGAGGTTTCACAGAAAATAACTAGGTGGGAAGGGGAACTGCATGCACAATATTAGGAAACCATACAAGGGAATATTATTGTTCTCATGACTGAAAAAAATATGGAGTTGTGGTAACAGAATTTTAATAACATAAGAAAGAAAATGAAAGGAAAATCAGGAAAAACAAAAAAAATTCTACTGTTATTTATACTCACGCCACTTAGTAAAATAGCTGTTTAAAGCTTCTCAAAAAAATGCAGATCAAACCTAGAAGCTACTCATCTGCTCAAAATGAACTGTTTTTCAGTTCTTTACAGAACAGAATTTAAAATAGTATTACAGAATAGAATTTAAAATAGTATCTACAGTTATCTCCATTAAAGACCACACAAACACATGCCTCTTAAAATTGAGAACACACACACATTTTCCCTGCCCCAAGTAGGATGCTTGCTGAATTTAGGCCTATAACAGAATGTTTCTTCATCTTTACATAAAACTTTGTATAGCAGCTATACAAAGTTTTCCATATTTATTAAAATAGCTAAGACATTTACATAAACCTTACTTTTCAGTTGTAAATGACAGAAGACAACTAAATATACAAGCTCTGAGGAAAGCAAATACTTCAATCTATTTGCATACCAGCCCAGGCAACGACAAGTAAGCATTAATTTGCAAACACTGTGCTGTGATTTGGTTTGACTGCAAGCCTGAATCCCACTCCTGGCAGATTTTGAAGAATATGCATGCACAACACAGCTCTGCTTAGGAAAATTTTGCTCCCACAGCTATTTGAGTTTCAGAAGGTACTATAAGGTGTACTGAAATCTACATGCTTACTCAGAGAATCAGGAACTCTAACATGATGAAATACACCCTAAGCATAGAGAGTTACCGTCACGTTTATGCTCTCCATCTATCACTGTGTGCACCCTCAAGAGTTACACCATCCATCTGCAGCAAGTCTTAAAACTTCTGGGGATTTATGGTAAACGTGCAATAATCACTCTTGGAATACACAGTACGTCCCAAGGTTTGAGTGGCCTTCAGCCCTATGCTGATGTATAAGGCAATACTGTTGCACAGAAAGGGGAAGGACCATGGCAAGTAATTCTCCACAAAAATGTCAGATGGTAAGAGCAGAGTCCAAGCAAAAATCAACCAACCCAAAAAGAAACCCCAAAACCAACACTGGGTTTGCATGGCCACGTTTTGTTGGGGGACTACAGGCAGGGCTTTTGTGAGAAGCTGCCAGAGGCTTCCTCCATGTCTGATGGGGCCAATTCCAGCCGGCCTCAGGACTGACCCAATGCTGGCCAGGGCTGAGCCCATCAGAAATGGTGGTAACTAACACCTCCATGACAACATACAACAAGGAGGAAAAATAAAAAAGGGTTATTGGGCAGATGTAACTGTGGCCAGAGAAGAGCAGACTCAGAACACGTGAGAGAATCAACTCTGCAGACACCAAGGTCAATGAAGAAAGAGAGGGAGCAGCTGCTCCAGACACCAGAGCTGAGATTCCCCTGCAGCCCATGGTGAAGACTAGGTGAGTCAGCTGTGCCCCTGTAGCCCAGGGAGATCCATGGGGATGCAGAGATTGACCTGCAGCCTATGGAAGAAACCCACACTACAGCAAGTATATGCCTGTGAGGAGGCTGTGACCTCATGGAGCAGGCTCCTGGCAGGACCTGGAGACCTGTGGAAAGAGGAGTCCATGCTGGAGCAGGCTTCCTGACAGGACTTGTGATCCTGTGGGGGAGATCCACACTGGAGGCAGGCTGTGCCTGAAGGACTGCACCTGTGGAGAAGCAATCCACGTTGCAGCAGTCTGTGGAGAGGTGTAGCCCATGGGATGGACTCACGATGGAAAAGTTTGTGAAGGACTGTGCCATGGGAGGGATGCTGGAACTGGGGGAGGACCCTTCTCCTTAAACAGCTGCAGGAGCACCCAGTGACAAACAGATCATAATCCTCACTCCCCATATCCCCACACTGCTGGAAGGAGCCAAAGCTCAAAACATGAAACAGAAGTTTTTTTACCAGGAATAAATACAAGGCTGATGGCTCTTCCCAACTAAGAAGGCAAGCAGAAAGAAGAGGCAGCGATGAATTCAATTTCCTAAGTATTGTAGTTCTTAGAACATTCTATATCTATGTCCCAAAAGTGGCAAAATGTAGTGCTACTACATTCATCAGAGTAGTCAGGCATTTCTTATTTCAAACTTTTTCAAACTTAACTGATTTAGACTGAACAACATTTGCTGTGACATTACAAGGATGCACAAAAGTGCCACTCAAAATAGCAGGGGCTGGAACCTCAGTTTAAATCCTGCAGGCAATTCAACTACACTACCAGAAGGTAAATTCAGTTTATTGAGCAGCCTTTCATGATTCTATCTAAAGAAATCACTCATCCAGATAAAAACACACTTTAAGACATCATCTGCATAAATGGTCATTACCACTGGATTTACAAAGGTTTAACACCTTTAAAAAGGAAAAACAAATTTCATTTCAAACTTCAGTTCCCCCCACAGGAACATTATGGTGGCAGAAGTGATTACATATCATGATAAAGTCATGCATTCAGTACAAAGAAAGACTGCTGTGAAACAGAGATCGGGTTCAAATCAATTCTAGCAACTCTTTGTAAAAGGACACATTAAAGTAATACATTAATACAATATTCTGAACCCAATATTCATCTTAGAAAAAAATAAAGCTTGTTTTATTACTCAGATTTTGAAGTTTTGAGGAATACGTGAGTTTATAACCTAGAAAAGGAAATGCATGTAAATGGTGTTAAAAGGACTCAGAAAAAAAATTAACTGAAGGAACTAGCCACAATAACAACAACAACAAAAAAATCACTTCCATACATCCAGTAGATACATTTTAAAAAAACAATTGCACTCAGGAACCTCTGAACACCAATTTTCCAATAAAAACATCAATAAAAAGCTGAACACCAATTTTCCTGATGATTTGAAGCAGTATTAAAAAAGGCAATAACTGAAGCAAACTGGTTAGGTAAAGAAAACCCACATGCAAAAGATTAAATAAAAAAACTAAAAGGGCATGATGATATTCAAATTCCACAATTAATATTCTGTTTCAGTTTAATTAAGTTTTAATTTAAGTCCTAGAATTAGAGATTTTCTGTTCATTTTAGTGTTTGCCCTAGCTCATCCTTGTGACTATCCATAAGAGTAAACCTCATAATTAGGAAAAGGATAGGGAGGACAAAGCAATTAGAAATAAGCTTAGCAGAAAAACAGAATCCAACTGCATCTTTAGCATTAAAAGCATATTCTAACAGGCAGGATGCAAAAGATAATCAATATTTCCACATGTTTTCTTTAACTTTTACAGAAATATACAGTAATACCACTTTTTGTAAAAGCTTATGATGATTAGATAATCGAAGTGCAAGAGGGATGCAATTCAAGAAAAATAAGATTATACATAGTACAAAACCTAAACAAAGGCTGTAAAGTTTAAAGAAGTTTCCACACAAGTTTCCACAAAGCCTCTCTTACAGGCTATACATTTTAGAAGTTGTTTCAGACTCAAAAGGAGTATGTTTAGGGCAAATTAATAAAATGAAACAACCAATCATGTGGAATACTACTCAAAGTGTTCTACAACCTGATTTCAACAGAAACTGTCACACTCACTGACTGCAATCCCTAATTGCTTTTAAATCAAACCAGCAAAGTGGTAAACTGACTCTACCTTTTCTTCTATTTTTTTTAATAGAGTTATTGAGAGTTTCAGAAAACCACTAAGTTTCACTTGACAAAACAGCATCAAAGAGAATACAGAACAAAAACCAAAGATTCAACAGAGGTGTGAGCTACAAATAATTGGATGTTAGCAGGTATGAATTCTCAAATTAATAATCTTACTATTGAGAATAAAGAAATATGCAAAGCATACTAAAAATCTAACTTTCTTGGAGATTATTCTTGAAATTGATACCACTAGTTGAGAGCATATTTCCATAGAGCAGAGAAAGTTGGTATTTGAATCGTTTCACCCTGTCCTGATGAGATCTTGGTGCACCATATGCAAACACACATTTGTTGAATGTAACACCTCAGCAACCAAACCACACACAGTTAAACACCAGCCTCAATACCTTTGCTAAAACATGATGATCTGTGTACTAAGCACAATTCAATTCAAACCATGATTCTCTGACTCTGATGTCAAATGTCCCCACACAAATGGGACACGTTTTCCAACTTGGAAATCAGAAAACCCATTTCTCAATGGTACTGCCCACTCTGCAATGCCAACATTAGCCTCATTTTATTGGTGGACAGCAAAAGTGATTCTTGCTGAGTACAATGAGAACTGTCATTATTTAACCATGTATGTTGCTGCTGGAATTAGGTATTTTCTAACACATCAACACAAAGGAAAAGTCAGAGAACCTAATAGAACACCCTGCTAATAAGGCAAATTATAAGTATATGAGGCACAATCTGTATTTTCATAACTACCAGTTCTAAATGCTAACAGGTTCAGTGTCAGATCAGCACACACAAGTGAATTTTGAAGGACTTTCTAAAACTTCTCAAATTATTAAATACACCTCAATTAAGTAAAAGTTACTGGACTATCACTGGTACCTGACTCACAATTTAAGTACAAAACTCTAAGCCTTTCTCCATATGGTAAACCTCCAAGTATTTTACCATTCTGCATTACAGGAAAAAACATCCAGAGTGCTTGATAATTACAGAATTTATGACATTATAAAGCTCCTGTATATACAGTGGAATTATTACATCATGAAATTTTGACATAAGTAACTGAAGTGGAAGAGGAGAAAAAACACAAGGACTTACTTTTTCTGTAGTTACAGTAAGAGATGGAACCAAAGATGGTGAGGACTCCGACTGCTTCTTATATTTTTGCTTGTGTTTATCTTTCTCTTTATACTTCTAGAAGTTGCAAAAGATAATAAAAACTAAGTACAGCTTCACCTGTAACATAACCCATTCTATATTGCATCAAGTGTTACCAAAATTGAAGAGAGATAGCAATAATGTCCTGTGTTACTTGGAAGACACATTAATGTTTTGACTGTTTTATAATATAATTTTACAAAAGCAAATCAAGTATTTATATTTGTTTTCAAAGTGCACAAACTGAAATTCTTCAATTATAACCAGCACTTATGAATGCACTGTTGTTAGTATAACCCATCTTTACAATAATCACTTAATCAACAAAAGAAACTGGACTAAAAACAGAGAAATGGCTTCTGTTTCAAAGATCTTCATTGATTCATTTTTCACCAAAGATTTCTACCTTTCTGTATCTCTGCACCTGCACAGTATTTTTTTTTTGAGATACTGTAAATGTAAATTAATGCAAAGTTTTATCTTTGGTTTCCCTACTGACATCTCCATGTACAAGAATGTGAAATCTGATTTAGATTTCATTTCCAAAAAAAGGACATACATTTTACAGACTAAATAAGTATTTTCCATGGTAAACTGAATAAAATATCAACAGCTATACAAATCAAATGTGGTTCCTAAAAAAAACTGAGAACATAATCACTTTTTTGGGTTTTTTTAATTTTTATTTTTTAAACATGAATAAAGCAATGGCTGTGTGAACAAAATTGTACCAACACAGAGAAAATAACTTCTTATCCCAGAGCCTTTATAGTGTAACAGAAGTCTTTCATACAGGCAGAAATCAATTTCTGGAGGATTACAGAATCAGACCCAAATTGTATCTGTCTGAATAGTTTAGACAAATCCTTTGCAAAAACAGCCAGTCTGACAAAACTAACCATTAAACTTAGAACACAGAAGTTCAGTATTTTTTCCAGTCTAATCATAAACAAGTCATTTTTTCCTCAACAATGTAATATGGTTTATTTAGACAGTATCAGACCATGCAAAGAAACTGCAGCTGTGAGAGAAAGTTACTTACAAGCTACTGGCACTCAAGTGTCTAATTTCTTTAATTATTTGTGGAATTTTTGTGAACTAACACAAAACTCCACAGAAGAGCACAATGTATGGCTATTTGCTCACACTGTTTCTACAGAGAGCTAGTAAAAAACATGCATACAGATGGATTGACACAAGGGGTTTAAAAATCCCGTTGAGGAGCTTGAAAAGATATGCAAGTCTGAATAGCCACATGAAAACTCAGTAACTGCTCTGAATCTTAAAAACTATCCACACTGATTTTTCTCTAACTGTCCAAATGATTGTCCAGACTCAAAGGAACATCATTTGTTCAACAGCACCTGCACAACCACTCTCACTAAGCACCAGGACAAGATGCAATATGTGCATACCCTACTCAGGTATGACCCAGTATCACCTTTCTATTTCTGTCACAATGGAAGAAACAGCAGAAATTTATTTCATGGAATCAGCCTGAGAGACTAAGAGAATGGGTTCTCAAATTCTCTAGTAAAGCACAATCAGTTAACTGACAACCTAGATGCAAAGCTGAAGGCTTTTATCTTTTTTCTATGAACTGTAAATACCAGGCGACTGACATAGAGATCTCCTTGTCTCTAGGCAGCCCAAATCCATTTAACTAAACTAATTCTGCCAGGAATAAAATACAGTTTAACTAAGGAAGTTCATAAGTCAAGTAAAAAAGCTATCATCACCAAAATATTATGTAAAACTATACTTGCTAGATGCAATATATAAAGTTTCTTTTAATTCTTGTACACTTCTTAAAACTCAAAGACAGATACACTTTAAAAAGTTGATGGGGATTTCTAGATTTGGAGTTTTTACACACTCAAGTGAACTTGGGGTTTTTTTCCACTCTGCCACATGGATAGAAACATGGAGTTTTTTTCCCTTCATAATAAAGTGAGCAGTGTCATAATTACAATGACATACACCATAAGGTAATAGAGGCTTGTTGAAGGAGCTTTAGATCAGGGAGGTTGTGTTTGTTTTCTTTACTGTTTTTCTCGAGGGGAGATTGATTGTGTCTTTTTAGACCTGGAAAACACATTAGAAATAAGAAAAACTACTATGGAGAGGAAAGATTCAAACACACTGCACAATCTTTCCAATAACATCTTAAATGTAACAGTCTCCAAAGTATTACACATACTAACAGAAAAGCAAGCAGGAATCAAGGAAAACCAGAAGCATCTACACCAAGACTGCCACGTTATATCAATTCTGCTGATACAAAGACTTTCACCAGTGCTAAGCTACCAAACTTACTACACAATCAGTTGATGTGTTTAGAAAAACTTGAGTAACAATTTCACTGAACCCCAGACAAGCTTCAAGAAGGAAGCTATGGCTAACCACTGCCTGAGTTTCTTTAGCTTTCATTATTCTACTGGGAAACTCAAATAATCCTAAAGCACTTTTTATTTATAATTTTGGAGCCAAGGGGCAATGACTTTAATACACTTTAAGATGAAACTTCACAACAATATCAGTAAACAGTAAGAAAACTTTTAAATCAACATGTTTTACAATCTTTTCTGTCAACTTTATAGTGCTCTTTTACTTCCAGTGTTAATTTCACCTAAAAGGCAAAAAACATAAAATTCTGATCAAAGGAACACTTAGGAGAACTTTTAATTACATTTTGTAACGTACTGAAATCAAAAGTAGTCCCTACACCTAAGGAAGTGTCAAGAAGAACAAGGGACACAAGAACAGCAGGAAGGAGGGGGGCATAGCTTGATTTTTGTGAAGTGAAACATCAGCAACCACATCAAATTCCCCTCCCATATTCAAACCATCAAGACAAACTTTGCCAGGGCAGCTTACCAAGATTACAGCTTTCCTACTCAAAGCCACTGCAGGGGTAACCCATCCAAAGGCTTTCTGCATACAAATACCTCACACACAAGACATCCACTGTCCTTAACTCTGCATTTCCTCCTCCTTTCAGGTTATACCTCCTCTCACCACTTCTCCTCTTTTTTTTTTTTAATCATCTTTTTTCCTCCCAAGAAAAGTTAAGCATTACTTCTGAATACGACTGACTTCAAATGCATACAACATCAAAGAACTGGAGAACACTGCAGGAAAATCTCTGAAAGAAATGCTTAGCTTTTACACTGGTAAGAATAAAACTTTCAACCACAAGCTGTTGAGACTGCTGAAGAGACACATCTCCCACAAAATGACTTCTTGCCGTTGCACCCTCTTCTACCAAAAAGATGCATAAAAAGTGTAAGAAGAGTTCTGAAATGTCCACTTTGGAATTCAGAAAAGGATTAGCAGAGGGACATGAATTCCCACAACATTTAACAAATCTGACAGCTTTTAATCAAGTCTGTCTCAAAGGCCACACAGACTAGCCATCTCCCCTACTGCCAGAAAAACAGCAAACTCTTAGCTCCTCATGGACAACCCTGCATGCTTCACTTTTGTAAGATCTCTATTCCGTCACAGCTTTAAAAAAACTCCAAAAAACACAGCAACAGCTCACCAAGATAAACATTCATCCATAAAACCACATGGGAACACTCCCCATTCTAGGGAAGGTAATGATATCAAATGTCTGATCTTTTACAAGCTTTACTGTAAGGAAAATACAGGACAGAAATTACTCTAAACAAGGACTGAAAATAATATTGGCAGTGAGTGAAAGCTCAGGGAGCATTAACAGCAAGCAGAACACACTTATCCCGTTTATATACTTAGGAATGAGTTCAGATGTTCCAAACTCCTGTGCAGAGCTGATAAATGCAATCTGTATATTCTGTAAAACAAAGATTTAGCAGAAGACACAATTCCAAGGAAGAATATATTTTAAAAAATTAAGGGCCAACAACAAAATCGACTATGGAAACTCTAATCTTGGTTCACAAGTACGACAGTTGAGCAGCCCAGATTCAGGCAGCTCCTGAAATCTTTCTTACTGTAAGAAAAACAAGGCATGACTGCCATGCAGCCACTGGGTAAGCACCTGTAACAATATTCATCCTGAACAACCTGAAGAGCCTGGATTTATGGTGCAGCTAAATACCAATACAAAATGCCTTGAGTTTGTACACCATGATTAATCAGAAAGCTTTATTTGTCACCAGGGATCTAATTTCTGGCTTTTGTTTCTTATCTAAAAATTATGTAATCCCATCTTAACTCCAACAGCTACATGTTGCTAGATAACAAAACAACTATGGTTCAAGATTTCTGGAATTCTATAGCACCTTCTGTACATTGCTCTCTTGTACAGCAGGGGGTAGGGGAATGAAGAAGGGGAAGGAAATACATTCTGATTGCTTCTGTTTCTCCCACAAAGTTTCAATCTACAGAATTATTACATAATATGACTTCACAAATACACTTTGGTTCCAATTCTTCTCCGTTTTTTAGCTCATTTATTTATTTCATCACTCTAAAGATCAGCACTTGCTCATTCATTTTGTTTAACTTACTTTCAGAGAAACCTTTGTCAGAGGAGTGAAAAAGACCAGCATCTCATCAGAATATCAAATTCAGGATACATGTGTAACTACATTTTAGCTCTGACCTGTTACCAGCAGAAGAGATGTTATAAAATGTATAATTTTGAACTTTGGGCTTCCATGTTTGGAAAAAATGAACAACACCAGTGAGCAGTAATTCACTTCTAGTGAACTAGTATTTCTTCTAGTACAGAAGAAATGAATGAGTTCAGCTTTTCTTTTAGATGGCATTAATAACTCATAACATTTCCACATGGAAGTTATCATTTAACTTGTTGAAGGTATTTACACCTATTTGCAATTCATTTTTGTCTCAGGAATGCATAGCCCTCTTGAAAGGGGTTTCTAGAGGAGTTTATTTGATTAAAATACATTCCAAAGTTCAGCATTTAGTAGTTCACTGTTAAAAAGGAAGAAAAAGGTTTTGTGACCCCACTCTCACCTTTCTCAGTGTGCTTAGCTTGTCAGACCTTCCATCTGCCCACTCAAAGTGCTGAACAGCAGCAACAAAAACCAAGCGGAGTTTTCTGGTTTTTAGCGAGCTACATCAGCTCTGTGAAGGGACGTGAAAGATGGACAGTGACAGGCACAAGAGGCAGATGCAGAATGGAGAAGCAAGAGCTCCTGGGCTCAGGGAACAGGAGACTAACTTCTGTTTTGGAAGAATTAAAACGCATGCACACTTATCAGCAACCACTTATCAGCTCAGTCCTTCAAGACCAAACTGCTTGGATTGACCTTGAATTACTGCATTTTTATGCCTACTCTATTACAAAAATCCTTATCCTCAACTACCTTTGACTGTTTCAAGTTTTTAAACCTCAACAATATTTTAAAATCTTGTTTCCTTATTGATTAAGAAAAATCATCTGAATGCCTAAATCCCTAATTTTTCAGATGCTGTTTGACTTCCTCGAATAATTCCAATGTATCAGAATGTTCTATTAGCACAGAGTACTCATATCAGTTCTTTTGTCATTTATAGTTTTTCTGCACTTTGTATCACCAAACACTCTAAATCCTGAGCTGTCACATCACAACTAACATCCTCAATGGAAAGCTGTGCATAGTTCTTGCTCATCTCAAATAAGAGGCCAGATCTGCTTGGCCTCTTATTTGGCACTAGTAGCTATTAGTAATATGACCATAATAATAATTGCAGAATGAAAGATGGCTACAGTCCCCAAATTTCAAACTCAAATCCTAATTTATCTTATTTTTACAAGAACAGCCCTTGCTGAGGCATTCATCTAGCTAGCATTTTAAACAGTATAACCCATAGTAGAAAAACTCAGGGCATCAGCAGTTGCTGCAGTCACACAGTAATAAAAGGATACAGGCAAGAGACAGTTTATAGGGAGAGGTAGGACACTATAGCCAGCATTATTCAAATACATACAGCTCTAAGCACAACACTTGTTCTTAAGAACCAGTTCTTGACTGAATAATTCAAATACCCAAAAGTCTCACTTAAATATACAAATAATGGTCATCATTTTAACTGTCAATGGTAAAAATACTCAAGAATCAATGATAAAAATGCCATCCAAAGCTTCTACGAGGAGCAAGACTACCCACTCTTATCCAGAATGAGCTACTCCTCTGACATTTAACACTAAAATATGCTGCTTCTGTTATTTGCACAGTTTAATATTAATTGTTAGTAATGGATATGCAGTGCCAAACACTTGAGTAGCACTTTATAACTCAAAAAATGGTGCAAGATTAACTAAATCAATGCAACTATGTATTGTCAGTGCTCACCTTCATTCACTCCTATAAAAATTACAAGTTTAAATTACGTATTACATTACATACTGTGAAATGCTCCACTTTCTGCAAGGTAACTTAAAGATACCTGTCAAATATATATCACAAAATAGGCAAGCAGAATGGCATACAGAAGGAATCCATTCAATTTTCCTGTCTCACTCAGTTTAACATCGTAGATCATCCTTAACTGCATATGGTCTACCAGAACCCAAAACATGGCAGGGATGAAATCTACAACTTCATACAAAAGTATCCAGATTACCTTCTAGAAACTGTTACAAAGTCAAAGTACTAGTAATCTTGTATTGATCCACAATCCAAATCCACTAAAAAGATATTTCAAAGCACCTTTTACTTCTGCACCTCTCACAGTAATAGCTGTAAGAACTGAAATCATGCTGGTTGTGAATGGGAAAGAGTTAATTTACTTCACACCTAGTTGGCGTGGGGCTGTATTTTGGATTTGGGCTGAAAAGATAGATAACACAGGAACGTTTTCATTTTTGCTGAGCAGCCCTTATACAGGGCCAAGGCCTTTCCTGCTTCTCTCCCCACCAGTGTGTGTGCTGGAGGTGCACCAGAACCTGGGAAGGGACACAGCCAGGACAGCTGACCCTAAATGACCAAAGATATCCCATGCCATACGGCATCATGCTCAGCATACAAATATCAGGGAAGAAGAAGAAACAGGGGGTGTTTAGAGTGATAACATTCATCTTCCCAAGTAACAGTGACATGTGATGGAGCCCTGCATTCTGGGGATGCCTGAACATCTGCCTGCCCATGGGAAGTGGTGAATGAACTCCTTGTTTTGCTTTGCTTGCAAACAAAATTTCTGCTTTACCCTATTAAACTGCCTTTATCTCAACCCACAAAGTTTTTTCACTTTTACTCTTCTGATTCTCTCCCCCATCCCGTAAGAGAGGAGAATGAGCAAGTGGCTGTGTGGGGGTGAGCTGCTAGACAGGGGGTTTGAGTTTATTTTCTTTCACAGTTAAAGACTAAAATGTGTACTTTGAGATGGAAAAAGACATTTGCAACCTAGGCAGCCTTATACCTGAGGTGGTATGTTTGTCATTTTGATTTTATAATAATTAACTAACCCCAACTGACAAGCTTAATACTATTGAGGTGTTTGCTGTGCTAATGTACACTAAAAGCATTACTCTTTTTTTCAGTAATACATATGATGTGTTACTGTAAGGTTAAAAAAAATGAGGTAGTCATATCAGTAATTCCATGATAATCTTGAGAACTGAGACAAAAGTCCCTACTTTTACTAAAATAAACGAAAATATAAATTAAAATGAATTTACATTCTCATGTAATTTTTCTTGACCTCCACAAGAGATCATTGTGCTGGTGCCAGCTCCAGTAAATTTCATGCAGTTGATTATCAGGATGACAGTTGTATACACAGAAAACAGCACAAGTTAACAGAGAATTTTAGTGAGCAACAAGTCAAACAAGATTGTCACCTCTCCTCTTAATCCTGCAGATAAAAATATCTATTACTAAATATACTCAGATACAGTAGCTTTCTGATGAAATTTTGTTTACACAGCCACATGCTGTCAGTATTCCCAAATCGTTAGACTTTCAACAGAATTTGACACGAAGAGATGTATTAAAAAAGAAAAATCTACACTCCCACAAAAGTCACTACAGAACAGATGCCCAGAATGAGAAATGCTATTCACTTGCAACAACAGTAAAGACTGAAGGATGAGGACATCCCCCTTTTTGGACTCATGGAACCCGCACAAAAATTCAGTTTTAGGAAACAGGAACTGGGTTCTGCATCTTAGATAGATATTAGTGTATCTATACACAGAGACACATGTGGTTAATATTTACTGACCAGTTTTAGAGGTGTTTTAGAGCCAGGCTTCTTTCCCTCTGACTGAACAGAATTTGGAGTAAGTTAACACAGATACACATCACCATTAGCATACATACCACACAGTTCTTATCCAAAGAATATTTATCCAGTATTATTTCAATTATTAAAATTGAAGTAATTTCAAAGTGATTGCAAACCACTTTTCTTTTAGTTATCTTTAGCATTCTTACAATTTTGCTTCAGACACCAAGAGCAGTTGAAAGGATTAAACAGTCAAATATATTAAACTGATTAACAAAACTTCCAAATTTAATAAAAATGCAATGGGATACTGCATTACTGAGATAAGTCTGGAACTTTTTCCCCTAAGAAGTTACATATAACCCCCAATGTTCAAGTAGCATCACTTAGTTTATGAAATGAGGCAATTCACAGTAGAATGACAGGATCATCTTTAAAACACTTTCTACAGCACTATAAAGTGACTCCTTGGGACTTAAACAGATTTTTGTTGTTGTTGATTTTAAAAGAAAAAATAAACCACTGCTTATGCAGCTGCATGATAACCCAAAACCCTGCAATCTGATCTATATTTACCACAGAATCATATGTGATGCACAGCAGCTCCATTTTACCTTCTCACAGTCACTTGTTCCAATGGTGAGTAAAATGCCCTGGGAACACCTGATCTGAGTGTTTACAGCTTGCCTTGTAACAGCTTACACAGTGCATTAAATTCATTATAAAGCATCAAGAACCCCTCTCCCAAATAAAATTCATTGCTCTGACACATGAGTACAGGATCCTTCACATCGTATTGGTGAAGTCTGGCAGCTCCAAACACAGTTCCAAACCAACCCACAGCTATGGAAACTTTCAATGCACAGAGACATGGTTAAAATCTTCCCTTCCCATGGGCCTAACAACCAAACTCCCAGCTACAGTGGAACACACCAAGTGTGACACACTGCCACAACCTCTTCTTAGGTGTTCAAGTTTCTACCCACAAAATCATAGAAGCTGTAATGTTTCTTTAACAAGAAAAGCAGCAAAAAGATGCCCACAATGCATCAGAATCTCAGTGTTTTGGACACTTATCCTGGCTCCTGCATTTGCTCCTCTGATGCTCTCCAACTTCTGTGACAGTGACAAGAGACCCCTTGTCACTATTTTATTCTTTTTATCTCTTCAATCACAACTTCTTAAGACATCTGCAGTCTTCAGTCATGAGCCCATTTTTGTTTAATTTACGTTGTATGAGCCACTAGAGCAGAGTTTTAAATGTTCCCTTTCTGCTCAGCTCAGACCAAAGCCCTTCCAGTAGAAAAGGCACCTGTGTAATTCAGCTGCTATATAGTAGTTAGTTACTACATAACATATTCACATTTTTCAGAAGTCATAAACATATAAAGCTAGTAACCTTGCCTAATTTTCATGTTAGTGGCAAAGGAAGACTTCTATCATACAAAGGTCAATTCCAGATACGTTTAGTTCCTTCTTTCGCCTTCCAAATGTAAGACTGCCAGCAGCATTAAAGCAAGGTGTTCTTCCACAGCCTCATGGTGGCCCAAGTTTTCCCAAGAAAGCCTGAGTCAACACCTGGGCCCTGAAGAAAAGGGATATTATAATGGAATGCCAAGTGACATACTACCAATCCTCTTTATAAGGGACATAGCCTCATCACTCATCATTCCTCAATAGCATCTCTGCCACAGAAACTAATAATGCTTAGGCAGAAGTAATCAGAATATAATGAAGCTATTTATTCTGTAGCTTCAACATCATTGTGAAAATTAAATCCTACCAAAGGTCTGGTTAGCTTTGTTAGGGGTTTTTTTTATTATTGTATCTTTACATATTTGTTACTGATTTTGTTGGCAGAGTGCCCAGGAGAGACCAAACACACACTGTGGAAGGGAAACACAGGCTTTCAGCTGAGTCTGTTTGTAAAAATGACAGTTACCCATATTAACATTTTCAGACCAACCTCTTCTCACTGCTGTGTAACATTTCACATGCACAAATACAGCTTTTGAGGTCTTAGCTAGAAAAGTGGTTCCAAACCACAACTCATACAGCTACTTGGCAAAACAGAAAGCTTTAATGATGCCTACAGACCAGATTATCCAAATTTCCAAAGAACAAAGATGAAATTTAAAGCAGAAACTACAGTGGCCTTGAGGAGGACATGGGTGCCACACACAGGCAAACGCTACTGTATCTGTGCAGAAAGATATAAATATTTACTGTAATACAACAAAAATCTAGATTCTCAAGGGATTTACAAAAGGGGAAATAAGGAAAGTTATCCTAAAAAAACTGCCTTACTCCTCCAAGATACTTAATACAGTGTATCAAATATACAGCATAAGCTGAAAAAACAGCTGACACATTGACTGAACACACTCAGTTTGAAAGTCCCTCCCAGTGTACCCTGTAGATTTCACAGGTATGACCTGGGAAGTATAGTATCTTCAGTGAAATTCATTTAAGAAAAACAAAAAATAAAACCCAAAATAAAACAAAAAACCACAAACCCACAAACTTACAAGTTTTGTCCACGTGAGTAAAAATCCAGGCATGTACTTAGATAAAACATGACCTGAAATATGACAGTAGTGGAAAACTAAGAAAAAATATGGCAAATATTAGTAAGGGTTTACTGTGCAGCTAATTCTGTAGTCTGGAATTCAAAATTGGCTTTTTCTACCAATGTGTTACTAAGAAAAAAAAAGTCTGCCAAAACCCCATACTTTTATTACTTTAGCCCTAAACTTAGATTGAGAGGTACAACAGCATCATAGTGTGCACTCTTTTCTTTATTACCAGATAAAGATGGAATGATTCACCTACACCATTAAACAAGTCTAAAGATTAGACTCATTAGAAGATTATCCAAGAACAACTGGCAATCCATATCCACCCAAAATGGAAGGGATCTTAAAATCCAAATCAAATATTAAGGAGACTAAGAGTCTGAAGACAGACATTTGCTATTCAATTTCCTGCTTCTATAAATATAGCTCCTTTGTATAATACACATTTGGTCAAAACATTCTTTGATTCCAATTTTTACGTAATGATTTTTAATAATGTAAAACTAAGTTTACCCACATCCACACCAAATCCTATTAAGCTGTTTGTACCAGATGTGTGCTAGTGAGCAGTTTTGCATGTGCTCTTAGAGGCCTAAAAAGAGTGTCCAAGCATATCTGCATTATTGTGTCTGTTATCACCCTCTGTTGAATTTAGATGACAAATATCCTACAGAAAACTGTTAATGCAGTAGTAATAAAATCCTAAAATTTTAATCATCATAGATTTGAAATTATTTTTTAATAATATGCAAAGTCAAATCATTAAAAGAACACACCTACATTACAAATCAGCAGTTATGTTCTTTGTACCCTCACAGCAACATTTCCCAGGTGAGTAACAAGGTGTTTTGCCAGCACAGTGTCCCTGACCACCAGTATCAGTAAAATGTGTCAAGGAGAGATGTCAGTTCTTTGATGAGAGAAAGATGTAACAGGTTGAAACATAAGGAATTAGAGGCACGTTTGGCCACACAGTTGCTGAAATCTCTACTGCTGGTTTTCTTCCCCATGCAGTCACAAAGGGTATACAAGAAAAGCTCTAACAGAAATGATGATGCCAAAGGAAGTCACGTGGAACAGTCTTCCCGATGGATATGTTTCAGTATCTCAAAACTGAATACAAACAGAAATAGGAAAGTGCATATACAAGTGCCCCTGAAGAGGCTTCTTCATTGGATGCCAGCACCTATGGTTTATCACGCGTTAATTATTATTTAGTGCTTCAGAACAAGATTTTCTTCACACTTTTCAGCAAAAAATTATATTTACCAGAAAGTGCTACTTTTAAGCAGATGTGCCACATAATTAGCAACGACAAATCCACTTACTTTTTTCTCCTTCTCATGATGTTTATCCTGAGAGTGAGAGGAAGAATCACTTAAACTTTGATCATATGACCTATTAGATCCCCGTTTGCTCTTTTTCTAAAAAGAGAAAACATATTTATGGACAGAGAAAAGGAACCATTTCAATAAATAAAAAGTATAAAGCATTTCCACTGACAAGATGCCTTACTGCTGGAGGAAAAAAACTTCAATGCTTCAGTTACTGGAAAGCTGACTTATTACTGACACTAAAACTCACAAGACTATTGAATGTACACCAGGAAAAAAGCCTATTCCTTTATCAACTTTTACACCTCCCACAAATTTGCAAGATACGCTTTCCACAGAGAAATTAAATATACCACATTTTAAAGGTTAAAAGATGCTAGACACACTTTCAAGCTTTCATAACATAGAAGAAAAAAGATGCTGCTCAAATGAGTATCACATGAAGCCACTGTGATGCCCTGACACATGCTTGATATGCATTGTAAGGTGACTTCATGACTTATTTATTATTCAAGCGATCCGTCTGGTATATTTTCATTAAAATAGATTAAAAACCAGGATACAGAATGCTACAGTCATGTCTGTGATTATAAGTGGCAGATGTAATTGCCTGTATTTTTGTAATGTCTGAGAGCCTAGTTCAGGACTGCAAATACTTTATGCTGGGCCAGTGTTCTAAAGGTTGGTTTTCTAGTAAGTGAGGAAGCATTTAAAGACACTTCAGGCCACTGTTTTGTCAAACAGTTTTCAGTGGAATAGTAGATGTAGAACACCCAACATCTTCAAGAGAAAATACTAAGCACCTGTATTAACCAGGCATTAACAGTCACAATAATCCTAAAGAAAAACTGAAACACTCAAAACAATCTTGCCAGTCTTTACTGTTCTTACCACTATAGCTTCTTACCAGAAAGCTAACTAATTATATGTCAAATATAGTTATGTCTTTATCATTAAACTTGTTTCTTAAATAAACATACCTGTTCTCAATCATAGCAGCACTACAACATTCAAATCAAAGGCATAACAGTGTAATGGTTTGCCTTCACCACTAAGAGATCATTTTCACTCTTTTTGCATATACTTAGCTCAAGATAGTTTAAAAAAAAAAAGCTTAGCTTAGTAACGGCGTAGAAAGCCCTGACTTATCTTCATTATGAAGCAAATTCATCAGTATTCACAAAAGTACAAAACTAACCTCACCAAGCTTATCTTGTAGAAACTAAAATGGTTGACTGGTCCTGCATTTTTACCTAGCTGCAACCTAAAAGTCACACCAAGTGTTCAACTTTTTTTACTGGTGAAAAGAAGTAATCTGCAAGTTAAACTGTACTTAGAATTGTATCTGAACATAAGTCTGTATATTTTAGTACTAATAAATAACATTTTTTAAAAATCAGTAAGCCCCTCAAGTCCACACACTCGCACATGTACACAGAAACAAGTTATCTGGAACTGTCAAACTGGTAAGAAGTGAAAGGAAAGACTCCAGAGATCTGATCCAAAACCTACTGCATTAACTGAGAAATTTCAATGTTTTTAATTTCTTGTTTGTTTTTCAAAAAGCAAACCTGAAGTTACTTCCTTAAGGTTGTGTTTTAGAGAACTTACAAGGAGGGAATACTCACTGGCTACACAGTGAGAGACAGAATAAAGAGGTTTGGCAGAAGAGTAACAGAAGCAGAAAGAAATGGAATGCTTCTTTATTCTCTAGAAGTAGTATTTTCTAGTTTATTCCAAAATGGACTGAATTCCTAGAAGGCACCTAAACAAATAGCAAAAGAAAACATTCCAGGAACTCAATGAAAAAAAAACCACTAAATGTGCATGCTATTTCTGGCAGAGGGGGAAAACCCACACATCTATAAAGTAACCACTTATAAAAACATTTCCAGCTAGTACTTCTGTAACTGTGATTAAAACATTGTTTTAATGAAATACAATCTACTTTTTGAACTACATAAAAATATTATTTCTAGTGCTAATGGCAATTCAGAATAAAAAAATAAGTCAGTAACATTTATTTATAGAATTTAATAAATACATACCAGTTTATTAAAATGGTATTTACAGTAGCCACAGTATTGGACGTTATCTGCACCATTGCCTTCCTCTTCACAAAGAAGTCCTGCAAACTGTGCACTAAAAATAAACCAAACAGCATTCAAGGAAAGCAATTTTACACCAGTTTGTACCACAATATCACATCTGATAATAATATATGGATGCTTATATCTGCAATTAATAAGAGATTTCCACACAAATAACTTCCAGTGGCATGTGAGCACATAACCAACCTTTGCGGCCCAGGGAAAAACATGTATAATTCAAACTTTGGCCTGTTGCCTTTTTTCAGAGTCTTTAAGCCACTCACACAAGCTTACAGCTTGCAAATCTACATTTATTATGCAGCTACTTGTACAAATAAATAAACAAAGCAATCTACAATGACTCCTAGCTCAAATTCAAGCAAAAAAAATTATCTAAAGAAAGAACAGCTTTTAACAAAATCATACTACAGCTCCAAAGAGGAGTTTTTTCAGAACTTGCATACACGCTTCTCTGTTTTGTCATGAAAATTACTGGGGTTTTTTATAATCTAACTTGAATTACATACTATATCAAACTCCATTTACTAATTTAAAATACTGTGGCAGGCTAATTTCTTTTAAAAAGATCAACAATTACAAGTTCCACTGACTGGACTACTTATTACTTTATTCTACTACGATGCTTTCAAAACAATTTTAGTTTTCACCATTTGTAACGTTGCTATATTTTCTTTATCAAAGCCAACTTAGATACTGACAAACCAAATATTGTTACATTTCCGTATCATTTTCATTCCCATATGTTGGGGTTTAGGATTCTTCCTTTTGTTTCTTTCCCTTAGGGAATTTTCTCCCATATGTTGCTAGGAGACAACGACTGGGTACTTAAGAGAGACAAAAAAAGTTGCCAAACTCAGGGGAGGAGGGCACCTGGCTGCACTTCTCTCATCTGAGTTTCTCTGGGAGGAGCAGAGATACCCGAGAATGGGGCTGGGGAAAAGGGGGCTGGGGCAGCTGCTAGCTCTCCAGAACTCTGGGGACTGCAGTCGCTGGGGAGATTTGGTCACCACTGCGAGGTTCTGTCTCTCTGCCTTTCTTCTACCGTGAGTGGAGCTCTGCTCCTAGGAGCGGGAGCTGCACTGGGCCCTTATTAACACCCTACCCCACCAAACACGGGACCCTTCGCTATCTGCTCAGGTGCCTCAGGGGAAACCTCGAGCCCCATCCCGCAGCCCAGGGAGTCTCTCTCTCCGCCCCGCTCGGGGGGTGGGGCCTCCACTGCCCGGCCGCCCGCCCGTTTTCTCTGCCACCACTCGGCGGTTTTCGCTGCGCTGCAGCCGCACAGCCCCTTCCTGCCGGGACATCCCTGAAGTTCCAGCTATAGCTGCGGAGTTTCTGATACATCTCATCTCATCTCCCACTCCGGGGCTGTGCTCATCCCTGCCGTTCCAACTTGCTGCTCCCGAGGGTCCTGCTGGGGCACCAGGATCGACTGCCCCAGGGGTTTGTGAAGCCAGCCTTTCTTCCACCCCTTCCCGTCCTGGCCGAGCCGCCATCACCGCCTGCTCCCCAGGCTCGTGCCACAGCGCCCCCTGCAGCCGCGGGGGAATCACCTGCCCTGCCTGGCCGGGAGCCAGCAGCGCCCCTGGCGGCTGTGCCCGGAACTGCACCGAGGGGGAATGGCTTCAAGGGCCAGAAGAGGCTGCTCATTGCGGTTTCTCGTTGGTTTTTTTTCTTTTCGTTTGTTGTTGCTGCCATTGCTGTTGTTTGTTTGCCTTGTTATACACATACATACTAGTAAAGAACTGTAATTCATTTTCCCATGTCTTTGTCTGAAAGACCCTTCATTCTAAAGGTAGAATAATTTGGAGGGAAACTCTCCATTTTAAGGGAGGCTCCTGCCTTCCTTGGCAGACACCTGTCTTTTAAACCAAGACACCATAATAATGCAACATTACAGCCAAAATTATACATGGGAGTATTTAAATGAAAGAAGACTATATAACGTGGTTCATTTTCACAGAATTTTAAAGACATGTTCTTGGGAAACCCAGAAATACTCAATACATGCACATCTACAGCTGATACCAACTAGAAAAATAATTAAGAGGGTGTCTGTAAGCAAAGATTTATTGTTTCTAAGCTTCTCTTAAAAAAACATGCACTCAAGCTCATTTTTCATCAGACGATAGTTCTGATAATCCCAATCTGATACACCTTGCCCTGGATTTCTGGTAGTCCTCACACTTTTCTTCCTTTTTTTTTAAATATTACAGAAGCCTCTAATTATCTCCAGTCATACTACTCTCCAGCTAGATACCATTTTGTAGTATAGACCACGTTTGTGAACCAAAACATTCTAGAAAGTGGCAAGACAGCTGTTTTAATTTTGAACTTAAGTCTCATGCTCTTCACAGCATTCACTGAAAGCAGGAATAAAGTAAAAAGATGAAAAGGACTCATGTACGTATCCCAGTGTTTGAAAGGAAAGAGATCTTTTCATACAAGCACTTGGATGTACACATTTTTTCACATCTGCAAGTAAACCCTTCACATGGTATGCACACTTTGAGGAACACAATTCATTTTCACCATAAAAAGAAACTTGACATTGATCACATCCAATGAAAAATTAGATGCTTATTAAAGAATAAAACCTGCAAAGTAGTCAAGCAATTAAAAGAAAAAAAAAAATTAAGAGTTACCAAGATTATCAGCACCAAAACAATGGAATTAAACCCTTCAAGATCTCCACAAGACATACAACTTATCACTATGGTACACTGAAGAAAATACATTTAAGTGATTTAAGATGATGTGCAAATACCATTTCCCTGACTAAACTGGTCATGAAGCAGCATACCGGGGCAGTCATAAACAGATATATCCACAGATTATGTAGCTAGACAGCCTATGTAAATCTGCCTGCTACTGTAAAATAACTCCAGCTGAAATTGAAAAAACTGAAAATAATGCCTGCAAATTTTGGAGTGGAACTCTTTTTGCTTCCTTTTACCCGTTGACATGTGATTTAATCTAATTATCCAGGCTCTTTCAGAACTCCATAAAGTGAAACAAGCATCTCCTGAATGCAAGGAAAACTAAGTATCTTAAAGTGAAATTAATCAGATGGTGGAGGACACAGCTTTTTTTTCTCCAGCAGTAACACATGAAATCTGAATAGTTCAGGATGATCTGTACCATTTAGAGAAAACCAGTGAAGTGAGTTACACACACATATTTGGAAATCTGTACTGGAATGGGTGAATCTAGTGCATTTTTACACACAGCTCAGTAATTTTTGCACTGATTTATGAAAAGTAAAGGGCAAAATCAGTTAGCAGGCAATGCTAACAAACAATGTCTTCACACTCCCATATCCTATTAAACATCCTCTAAGAAAAATAACCTAAGACCAAGAAAAAACCCTCAACTCCCCTATACTTATTCACAGGAGCACACACCATTTAATACCACCCAACAGAGTATTATCAGACAGTTTTTGCAGCTCACAGCAAAATCTATGCTGCCACTGCCATATTGTTAGTAAACACTATTATAAAAACAAACCACTTTACTGCATTTCTTTACTCAAAGATGTACTAAATAAGGAGTTTATTCATTACACTGTGTGTATTAATTCTTTCTGGAACATCAGAGATAATAAATAATAAAATATACTTACCACGTTACGTGAAAAGCTTGTCGACATCCGTGTTTATTACAAGTCATACAAGCACCAGTGGCTGCTTTACTTTCTCTGCCTTGTTCATCGCAAATATAGCATGTCTATCAAAGAGAAAATACTTTATTTGATAAGAAGCACACAAATAAATTCTGTGTTACAGGAGATTCTAGGCTGAGAACTATTGCATTTTCCAGCTAAGCCAAAGTAAGAACTTCTTTACGAAAGTCTAATCATGCCTGTTACCAAAAGGAGATCACCTGGTAGACTCTTGGGATTTGTGTAACACTCCACCAATGTTAAGGCAGTACAAATACTAATTTGCTTACATTTCATACCACTGTCAACCAGAAAAAGGGTTAAACAGCCAAGGGCTAATAGCATTAGGCTTCCCAACTGTTCTTGCTTTCAAGTTTGTGTTTATGTCCTTTTAAGTTGCAATCATTTTCATATTTGTTTAACATAACCCGTATTTGTGGCATTCAGAAACAACAGATTAGACAGAGTGCCTAATAGTACAATATGCCATAAGGTATACATACATTTCTACACAATCACACACAAAAAAACCTGCAACCTTAAAATTTTATTTGTACATTTGGTGCAAAGAATTTTCAGAAGTGTCATAGCATGTTTCAATATTCATTTGATGCTCAGCTACTTTTAATTAAATTGGTGTTTAACAGAACCCTGCTTTATTTGGATGACTACTTCAGTATGACTTGCACAGCCCCATAAACATCTTGTAAATTAATCAATCAAGAACCTTCCATAAAAAAGCTTAAATGCACATACCAAACCCATTTCACCCTCCCAAACAAGCTATAATGAAAATAATCTATTTAGTACCTGGAAATCTTTTCATAGCATTTCTGTCAATTTATTTCTTTTACTGGATGCCATAGCAATTTTTTATCTTTTCAAAAACATTGTCAGTAAAACAGAAGAAAGAAATTAAGACAAAAAAATCCAAATTCTTCTTCATTATCCAATACTTTTTCTTTTTTTTAACACGTGCCCAATAAATATGGATACATATCATATAGAAGCTCACTACTATACTAGGTGTCACTACAATCTCTCACCAGCATTCCAGGGAGAAACATCAGGCAAAACTAAATCTCTTTTCACTTTTTCCTGTCCTAATTACTGAAACAGCATTTAGAGAGATTCTATATCATATCACATTCGTGTGTAAAATTTAACAAAATTAAGAAGAGATTCTTAATGAAAGTATAATCCAGCACTGAGGTGGACTATTTGTTTTTCTAAGAGAGAAACCTTACTGAGTATTAAACATTAAGGACACTCCTACCTCTGTAGAAACCCCACTGTAAGAGTCTTAATGAGAAAAGAGAAACTTCTTTATGCCAAAAAACAAAATTGTCTCTATTTTAACTGACTTACGATTTTATCACAACCTCCTTTCAGTGAGGCAGAGAATGAGTAGAATAATAAATAAAAGTAACATCAACCATGGGTAGTAGAAAACACAGTGGAAAAAAATGGACCAAGAGACCACTGAAATTTTTTTTTAAATTATATAATGCAAAATCAGTATTACTTAGACAGAAAAATGAGTTAAATTCTGAGATCAGAACAGTCTTTTACAGAGGTTTTTAGAACAACATTTAACAGGAGGTGTCAGCTAACTAAAGCATTTTTGCTAACATGCAAGACTTGAAGGTAGGAGAGTTATTCTTGTATAGTTTCCACACTTCTTAAAAAAGCTAACGTATCCTAAAATCATACCCTATAACCTAACATTTAGAAGATCAGAAAGGGGATAATCCTACTTAATTCTTTGCCTTGCTTCTTTTGTACATCAAGGTGGTGAATGCTGATAATTCAGTTGTTTGACAGGGTCTGAGACTGGCTGCTTTTTAGCTTTCCATACCATGACCTGACACATTTAGATTTTAGGAACGAAAAAGGTCATGATCTATCAGCCTCATCTGAGTCACTATATTAAGTGTGAGTAACTTCAAAGCAAGATACTTCTATAAACAGAGAGTTCAACAAACCCCATAAAACTCAATCTCCAGTTACTTTCTGACTTTTTCAGAGTATTGTTTCAAGTTCTTTAAGTTTCTTCCTCACTGAAGCTCAGACAGAAAAGCAATACAAGCATTCCACTTAGTAGAGATGTAGACTCCATTTTTCAGTATTTGCCCTACCTGTAGGGTCTCAATTTTGGGACCTCTTAGAGCAATTTACAGTAAAATGACTGAAAAATGACTACAAACTACATTATGAACAAGTTTAAATGCAACATGGTGGACTGACTACTAATTTTAAGAAGCTCAAAGAACTTTCCTACAATAGTCATGAGAAGCATTAAACCTGTTTCCTAGTATTCCATATGAAACAGGGACAAAGAAGGTTCACCCTCCTCCTGTTCCAACAGACAGTCAGTTCTCTACAGCTGAGCTTCTCATATTTGTACCTTCTCTTAGACACACAAACAACTCCAGAAGCCTGAGAACCTTTGTCTTTCTTTCACAAAGGAAGACTTGCATGTATCTGCAAATCCATACAAATGCTACACCTTTGAAATGTGGAAGTTTAAAACTGTTTCCCACCACCTACAGCTGCACACTTCTTCAAAGCTCTTAAGGGAAGAAAGTACTCTCTCAAATTCACTGGAAAAGCAAAAGCTTTTGACCCAGCAAGGCAATTTTACTCAAAAACACAACAAATATCTTACTTCCTTTAAAGGCAAAATATGTATTTTGCACAGCTGTCTTTATGCAACTGTCAGTATTTTCCCTTCAAAGATTCAAAGTGTAAACCTTCTTTGCAAAAGTAAAGACAGAAGGAAAAGATGAGGGCAAAAAAATTATAAGACAAAAACTAATTTCAGAAATAGTTTACTCATAACAGCTACCCAATGGCATTCCCTGATCACAAAACCAAACCTAGGAATTGTACAGAAATTTCTCATATTGTTGCAGCAAGTACTGAAAGAGAAGTTTGCCAGCTCCACTCACTACTAGGCAAATCAAGAAACTCCAAATGCACTTATCTTTTAATCACTTCTTAAAAGGGATTCCTAAAAGCAGTAATTACATACAATTATCACATAGTTTCAAATGAACCTGAAAGAGACAAATAAAGCTGACATAAAATAAAAAGATATTATCCATGCATAACCATCCAAGGAATAAGAAACACCTATTTCTGAAAAGAAGAGAAATAGTCCATTTCTAATAGTCCATTTCTTTTTTGGAAGCAACTGTGTAAGAAGAGCTTTCCCGATAGTTAACTCATTAATAAAATCACTCAGTGGATTCATTCTGCAATATGATGGGTTTTTATCCCTGAAACAGGCAAACTTCAGGGAAACAGCAGCCAAATGTCTCTATATGGACAAGTCCCATGCTTTGGTATTCCTTCCTGCATTTAAGATTACTGTACTTGGTAATACTGCATATTTTGCAGTGTTTAGTAAAGAAACAAGTGCATAGGGAAAAAAACCCAAACATTAAATTAAGTACTATGTCCTGGCAAAACTTCAACAATATCTATTCTAAAGACTACAGTATAATTTCTCCCTCTTGATAATTTTCTTTGGCTTCTGTTTTCCCTCAATTCCATATGCTAGCGTTCTATATCTATCCAGCCATGCACAGAGAATTATTTAAAACTTCACAGGAAATAATGTCTTACTTAAAAGCTGTCAGCTCCTATTCCAACCTGAGCTGACAAACAATGAAATTATCACTAAGCCTCTCTAAAAAAAGAAACAACTCCAGTCATTTTTTCTTAGTTACATGTTTACATTTGTTCTCAATGTGCAACAAATGTTTCAAGAACTTTGTCATATCTACTTCTCAAAAAAACAGCTTTTCTTTCCCATTTTTTACACCAATTAATAAAGCCAGTGAAATGCTTTACAAAATTTCTGATCTAAAAAAAACATCATTTAAATAAACACAATTTATCTTGAATAGCAATAGGAGTAGAAGGTGAAATTATTGCAGGCTACATGAAAAGGGAACTAATAGTTTGATTGGTTTTGGAGGGTATTGCTCAAGAACAGCCTGCTTGGGAACCCATGGCAGTTTAACCACAGCAGCACTAAAGCCAGCACCTGCTACAGACTGAGCAAGAGTTGAGAGCTCCCTGTCAGCCAACACTTCTTAAATTCAGTACAGTTACAACTGGACTGCTGTTGGCACTGCAGTTAGGTTGGTTACAGAAGGTTTGCTGCAGCAACGGCAGAAGAGCCATTTCTTGGAATCCCCTGAAACCCACAGCCACTATCTCCCTGACCCAAAGAGACCAAATAACGACAGTGAAATCTGAGCTCTGTAAAAAGAGAGAACAAAAACAATAATAATTTGCAGGCTAGGGGTGTGACCTAGCCTGCAAATTTCTGACGCTCACTCTGAGTCTCACTGTACTTCACAATCAACTGTAATGGCCTGATGAAAGTAGTCTTAGGCTGACTGGTAACATGGAAAAGAGACCTCGATCAGAACACCTGCCCAGACCACAGAGAACTAAGAGCTGGACAACATCAGGAACTCTCTCTACACTAACTGTATGGTGCTAGTAACTATCTAGTGAGAAAAAAAATCACAGTAACTACAGACCAACAAAAATGGAAACTGGAATTTTAGCAGCAAACCACAACTCTACTGTCATATATTTAGAACAAAAACTGTTTGAGAAAGAAGGAACTTTAGATAAGATGAAAAGGAATTAAAAACAAAAGCCAGAGGCAAGCAATGGATTTTGTCAACGAGCAATAATAAAAGATGCAGACTACATTTTTTGAAGTTGCAAGGATTTACTCATCCAATATCCAATTACCATCAATGGAAATGGTCCAAGATAAAACAAAACCTGAAGTGTTCCATGAAATTTTTGAAGTACATTAAGGGAGAACGAGTACCAATTAAAAAAAAAATTATGACTGACTACTACTCAAGGAAAAAGAAAACAGATGTTCTGTTTCCTCAGAGTTGAGGAAAGAGAGGAAATAAACTCATCTGTTATAGCAGATCTCTACTGCTTTGTGTCCAAGCAGAAACGTTTTATTAGTTCTGTACCGAATCTCACTGTTGCATGTTCTTGCCAATGCAGAGGGAAGGAAATAGTGAGATGCCAATAGAGATGCTCAGGTAGTAATGAGAAAGCTTGAGAAAAACCCAGACTTTGACTCCTGTTTTTTCAGCTACACTGGTAAATAAGATGGACAAAACATATTGACAGCAACTGGAGAAAGTGAAACAGAAAAGACCAAAGAAAGAAAAAAGGAAAAAGGCTAGAAAAATGGAGGGGCAGCCCACAAATCAAAGACGGAAGCTTGGAAAGGGGATGTGAGGGGTGTGAGAAGTCACAGAGGCAACATGAACAGGGACTGGTCTCCCTGTAGGAAGAACATGAGGTGATGTATGCCTTTTTCTTCTTTCTCTTTTTTGTAACACAGACTTATTCCTACTTTACTCCAGTGTCCACAAACTACCATAAAAATAAAGTAAAAAAAAAAAGAAACCAGAGGTTAAAAGAACAACACAAGAAAAATATTTAAGACAACTCATCAGAAATTCAGACAGTTTGCATCTGCAGGAGGGAATACACAAGGCCCAATGTAGTTAAGTGAAGAGAAAGTAACACAAGTGAAATAAGAAAAATGTAACTATCAATAAAGAACACTAACAAGCTACTAGTTTGTTGCTCTGCCTTTTGGTTGTTTTTTGGGGTTTTTATATTATTTAAAGTCTCACCACACTTTATAAAACATTCCATCTCACTGACAATTATTTAGGAGCAGTTCTCCTATAAGCCAATAATCCTACTAAAGTGAATGTTATTTATGAAGGCAAAAGTCTGTAAGAATTTGCCTTAATATATTAGCGTATGTTTCTGTCCTAAAAGAAATGTTTATAAACATGTTTATGTTAATATCAACACTTAAAACACTAGGACTTTGTGGTAATTAATAATAACATCTCATATAAACTGCAACAGTATTTTAACCTATGGAAAATATTTCAGATTCCTTTCAAAATAAACTGTTATTCAAAGTTCATGATATTTTTAATTAACAAAACAGTCCCTAATCTGTAAAAAACTATTAAGACACGGCAGATAACCTTACAGCTGACTTTAATAACACAGCTTTCTTAATTCTTCAATTTACCATAAAGACATTGCAGAAAACTTACAGCATTACTACACACATTTAGGAATTTTATATAAAGTGCACCTAAGAAGTGTAGTTTTATATTACTGAAGTTCACAAGTTTTAAAATAAATACATTAGATATAAAAAGACATATAATTATACCTTATTATAACGATCATGAGGAACAGACTGCAACACGATAGGCTCCATTGTAGAAACATTTGCAAACTGCACCTCGGGAATGTAGAGAGCACAAACCACATGAGCCCAACCTACAAAAAGTTATAATTGTATTTAATGTTTTCTAGAAGCTTAAAGGACATTTCAATGCAGTACAATTATAGTACAAAGAACCTTTTACAACACTTTTTTTTTCCACAGACAATTTTAACTGTTTAGAATATTAACGACAAAAATTACACTTAAGTCATGTTTACATTCCATTTTTGTTATCCAACATTTAGATGACCAGTAACATATTTTTTAATGCAGTCAGGGAGAATTTATACGAATAATACTTCACGAAATTCAAACACTAATGATTTATACAAACAGTGACACACAAACAGAAAAACAATTTATTTTTTTGAATTTCTTGGATTAACATAGCATTGCATAAAAGCCATGCTAAATCCTGCAAGAAGGACGCAGCATCTGACCAAACTGGTATTTTTACAAGCATAGCATCATAGAAGACTTCTGTGTATAGTTTTTCTTTTAAAAATGGCATTCTGATTTGAATAGACTCCTGTTTCTTTCTGCAGAAAGAAATTGCAGCACATATGCACACCCTCACATCCCCTCTATGGAATCTCTTGCTTTTCCATTTATAAAGTTGTGGCCAACTCATTTTTTCATAGGAATACAAATACCTATATCCAGTCCTACTCTAATTCATTAATTTGGGATCATCAATAACTGGCCAGTTACTTACCATACTGTGCTTTAACAAGATTTTTAAAAAGCTGACCTTCCTTATTGTCTGACATTTGGTTGGATGGAGGTGGAGGAAACACCAAGTCAGAAACAAATCAACTAATCTGAAGCCTTTTTTCAACACAGAGATCCTCAGAGCTGTTGGTTTGTTTCAGTGGAAGACTGTATGCCGTAACTGTAGATTCAGCAGAAGCTGCTAAACAACTAATCCAACATATTGCTATACTGACATTAATAACAGAATTATTAAAAGTATTACTGCCTCATCTAAAAGTGAATTTGGTGTCACTAATCACTTGGTGTGAATTCTGTTCTTTCCCATGAGGAAAACTAAAGTCTCTTGTCACAAGTTCCTCAGTATACTTTAAAAATAATTCTGCTTTCCTCCTACCCAGGCTTACTTGTATGCAAACATTATGGACATAAAATGACAGACTTACATAATTAGATAATTTAGCAGATTATTATCTGAGGCAACCAAAGTAAATTATCACTGTGCAAATGCATGCTATAATAAAACAATAACAACAACAACAATAATAAAAATAAAATTTTAAAGGAAACAGAAAAAAAATTAAACACAAAACCCACTATATATACTGTCTCACTGCAGACCTTTCTGAGTTTTAATCTTGGATTTTCTCTTCTCAACTGCTCTACAGCATCTAAAAGTTCTTAATTTCTTCACCAAACTGTACTCCAACTCTTAAACTGAGCTAAACACAAAGCTGTGCTTGCTCACAGTAGTATTGTTGAGACTCTGGAATGGTATTTAGAATACAAAGCACATATGCAATTCCAGATACTTTTCTTAAAGCACAAATCTTCTCCAGTTTCTGCCAACGGATCTGGTGTCCCCCCTCTCTATTTACTAAATCGGTAGTTACAATTTCTATGGAAAATGGAAAGTGCACACACACACACAAAGTTATAGTCAACATTCACAGTCAACACGACACATATTGGTCTTCTATTTCAACTACAACTAAATACAGTATCTGTGCTGCTCCGTAATTTTATTCACAAATGGTCTTTAGAATTATTTGGTAGAGAAAAGGCACGAGACTAATAAAAGTGTAGGGTAAAAAAAAGTATAAACTGCCAACTTGAGCTGCTTTTAAAACCTGTTCCAACAGACCATTTTAAAATTATCATTAACAGACAGACTGAGAAAAAAAAACTATAAAAACCACAACCTTTTTTGTTTGCTTGTCTACTTGAAATATCTTCAGGGAAAGAGTGTTTATAAGGGCTTTTCTAAGAATTGCAAACTGCCTTAAGCCAGAATCATCTTACTAAAGACAAATAAATGTTAACATGGTGTTAACGGTGAATATTTATCTTTAAATCTTCACTCTAAAAATTAACTCAAATAGAAACACCATTCATCTAATAAAGCCATTAAACCAATAAAAAAGTGACACTGAAATTTTGAAAAAAATAAAACCTTCAGTTGGCTACACATAATCAGATGGCAAAAGCTTTTACTTCAGATGTAATTAAGCCTGTACTCCAGTTACACTCACAAATAATGGAAAATTATTATGTAAATATACAAAATATACCAGAGACATTGGGGAAAAAATCACTTAGTAAGTGAACAGAAATTTAGGTAGGTAAAGAATTAATAAGCACCCATGCAACTGAAATTATTTTATCAGCTCTCCTCTTCACCCAAACACCACAGAGAAATAACAGCAAGATACTCCTACTTTTTCTTAATTGTTCTCCAAATTTAGCCAGGAACTCATACCATTTTTGAGATCACTTTTGTTCCAAAGAAGTTCATTAAACCCATCTCTATAAACCATATCATTTACTCTTTAAATCAATGATAAGCCTCCACTCACTTTAGTTGTGTATGGTTTGAGTCCAGACAAATGGCCACAGATGTATTACTTGCTTTTTCAATTTCACTTATGAAACTTGCAGTAATTGCTAATAAATTCTTACTATTCACATTGAATTCCTTATATCCAATTTACTTTTGGTTTCATCTCACTTTCAGAACAACTTCAACTGGTAGAGAGGGCAGGACACACATTTTAGCAAATAGACTGGCAGCTTGCAAAATGTTCTTAAAATTTTCCCTTATACTTGGATTTTTTTATTTTATTTATTTTTCAATCTTGAGATGGTGGCCTTTTGACATATGTGCCTTCTCAATAATATTTTTACCAGATGATATTACTTGCTTTGCTTATTTTAAAATGAACCTAATTTCTTGGTTTTAACCTAGAAAGCCTAAGAAACACATCGTAAGGATTCAAATTAGCCATCAAGTTTGCTTGTTTCTGTGCACTCTTATTAGAATTGTTTTCTCTGAAACTGCTGAAGAAAACCCCTCAGGCTACGACGGGCTGACAGATTCACTGCCTCTTTTGCTTCAAAAAAACCCAATATTCTACAACCATCAGTGTCTCCATCTAGAAACTGTAAAACATAATTTTTAATTTTTACTTATTGGTGATAGACAAAGTTAAAAATGTTTACTTCAACTGCACTTTCAAGTTCAGTAACTTCAGGCAATGCTGCTTACCTTTCAAAAAAAAATCCTGTGTGCTCTCTAAGAAAACATCACACAAATACAACTAAGACCTTTTCCTCTGGAAAGATCTTAGAAAACAAATTCTACCAACTTTAAAACAACATGAAAAACCACATATAAAGCAACTTTGAGATCTGCTTTGGTAACAATATTGAAAAACCAATCTTTTTCCAATATCAAAAATTGGAAATTCATGCTGGAACATCTTCAAAGTTTACATACACCATATGAGACTTGTAGCATTTCACTTAAATGAATTTTTATTTTGATTTATGTCTTAGAAAGACACACTATTGAGTTTTGCTGATTTTTATGTTTAATTTTATGTTAATTTATGTTTAATTATCACCATAGAATCTATCCAAATGTCACCAACCTTCCACTGAGATTTTTATTTCTGGTGCCTTACTGATTTTTAACTCAGTGCAAACCTAGCAGTACATACGTAGCAGGTATAATTTTAATGTACGTTGTTCACGAACGTTCAGAGTAACAAAGCTCAGACTTGAAGAGCTGAAAATAAATAGCTGATCTGTTATCCCAATGTGATGGAGAAAAGTAATTCCTAGCAATTCCACCATCAGCAAACACAAGACTGTTGTCAACAAAGAGTTCTATAATTAGAAGCAAACTCTACTAAAGTAAATTAATGAAGAAAACCCAGGAATATAAACAATACACAGTATGTTACCCATCTAACTGAATTTTTGCATTTACAACTACTGTTTAATTGCCCAAAATTTGACTCACAAGTGCCTTCCCTGTAAATAAACTCAGAGTACTTTTAAACTGCCTTCCAGTGCAAATTTTCAAGCCTTGCTTTTATACTCTTTGACTTCATAATAAAATAACAGCAACAAACATATAAGCCATCCTCCCATCCACAACAAGGGAAGCCCATGCCTTGCTTATGAACTCAGAGGCACAGAGCAGGGACTCCACCACGACCCACGTCAGTGCCCAATCTGTGCGGCCGAGCACTAATGCACTGGAGAGACCAGAATCTTGAAGCCACACTGAACTCCAGCCACAGCACCAGGCTGGCAGCACAGGAATTCTGGGCTATTATCACCATCCCCTAACCATGCATCAATGTCAAAGCAAAATTTTTTTATGCATTCTAAGTTCCCAAAGAGTCCATTATATTTTATTAAAGAAGTCTCACTTTATTTCTAACTACAGCTCACTCCCAAACCAGAAGAATGTATTCATTATTCTACCATGGAAAAATCTTTCTTTATTGAAATGTTAGTTTCTTATGAGGGTTGCTTCAAGTTGTCAGTTAAGGATACACCTCAATCCATTTCAGCTGTAGACTGTCACTGAAAAGCGGGATCTCATCTTACAACTGTACATTCAATTGTACATTCCTGCCCTCTCCTTGCAATATGAGTTTGCTATGCAGCAGGACAAATAATTTTTTTTCATCTCATTACTAAGTTTGTGGAAAACTTAGTAAGTTTACCTTTGAGCAAGATCAGTCAATGGTTTGAAAGCAATTCACACTGAGGTCACATGATTAGCATACACAAAACCATCAGTGCAGAAACACCCAGCCAGGGGAAAACCACAGTCCCCTCCTTTCAGCTGTCCTAGATTACATGAAATTGCACCCTCCGTTTCCACAACTATCAGATCTGCTGACTGACCCAAAGGCTCAGCTCTATCCAACTCTGCTGGATTCACCTTTCAAACATGTACTTAAGACCATTACTGTTACTCTCTGCCAAAGGGAAAGATTAAGTACTATTTTAAACCTTTAGCTAAGCGTCCCTTCATTAAGACATTCCATATACTTTTAACCCTGATCTTCCTTTCCTGTAAAAACAAGAAAACTTGCAGATAAGAAATCTGTCATCTGAAGTTACTGTTTTTTCCTTACTCTATTAAATAGAGATTTAGAGTTTGCTATAGTTAATAGAGCATTATTTATGTTCTATTGTTTGATTCACTCTTTGAAGAGGGGTATAACAAAGGTGCCTCACTAACCACTGGAGCTCTCACTGTTGTGGCTGGTAGTCAACCTTGTCATTGGTACGGAATGGACAATTTGTTAAAAAGGTAAAATAAATAGTATTTGTCTATGAAGAAAAAGGCTTCGTCCTACAAAGTCCTACTATTGAATTTCACAATATACTCCATTTAGAAAAAGCTGGTTCTCAAGTAAAGAATTGATTTATTTTGAATCATCACTTTGCAGCACAACAGTTTGTTTTTGAAACAGCTACAGATGCAATTCCACTGGGCCACCAAGTAACCTAATAGTTTTAACAATTTTGTCTGGTATGCTATGGAGTTACTGAGTTTCTTCCACCTCTCTCAAAAAATCCTTTCATACAACAAAAGGAAGAAATGTATAAATAAGCAGCTAAAACACTAAAAAAAAATTTTGTACATATACACTGTGAGTATCAGTAATGTAAATCATAAATATACAATACTTTATATGGTAACACAGGCATTTATATTACTGCAGTACTTTATAATCTTTTATTCTCTTTCCCAGTAAAAAAATTATACAGAGACTGCTGTAAATCTGCTCAAAAAGGCCAGAACATCTGCAGGTAAGCACTTGCAAAATGCATATGTCTCAGTGTGTACATATAACATTATGCCATCCACATTCTTAGACATTAACACCAACAAAACTCATCAGAACAGTAAAGCAGACAGTGAGACTCTAATAATAACAACAGCAACGGGAAAGCCTAGCATATAATGTTTTTATAGACTTGGGAGATCCTGCCACTAACCCAGGGGGTGGGAAGAGGGTCTGGACCATGACATAAAACCACCACATTGTTTGCTGGCCTTTCCCCAAGCAGCTGCGTGAAAGAAGTCTTGGTGAAAAGTCACACAAAGAATGCTGTTACACAGCATTCCTGATCATCATCCACTGGAATCAGATTTCAAAGTAACAACTTGTACAGCAAAATCAAACCTTTTAAGCTTACAGAAAATTGTGGAAGAAGATTACTGCAAGAAAACTATTTAAATGCGAGATGCACTATATTAGATACAAGTGAACAATTTGCTTAAAAAACAGAATGCATACTCAGTATTATGAGAAGATAAAAGAACTGGGATTCAAAAAGCTACAATCAGTCCAAATGGTCATGATTTTATTTCCTCCTCACTGAGTGTCAAAAATCCAAAGGAAATTACTGCAACACTTAAGGAAATATGACTGAACTGAAAGGCCCAAAACTGCCAAATGCTAACAGTTCTCAAGTATCTCCAAACAAATGCTCACTTGTTACTTCTCTGTATTTCAAAAAATGTGTTTATATTTTATCCAACTATTAATCCACTTACCAATCCACCAAGCTTAAGGAAAATTAATAGCCTTCTTACACTTAAAACAGCAAATCAATACGCAACTCACATACGTATCAGGTTTTCTCATTTTAAAAAACTTTTATATTTTTAAATGTTTAAAATCACTGTGGTTCCCTTAAATGAACATGAATACCAAATTTATTGAGGAATTCTGTCAACAAATATATATAAAGAAAAAAGTTCCTTTTTCAATTCAGTCTTACTTTTCTACTTTTAGTATCAATAAGAAAATAATAAATAACTTTAAAAAACCCCAGATAATAGCCTAACGGAATTTATATAATTCCAGTCTCTGAGCACTGAAAAAGTCTTAACGTTTATGTAAAAACGAAGTCCACATGCAGAAAGAATTATTTTTTGTTCACAAAATTTAACCATAGCCCTAAGACAGTCATAGATACTAGGCCGACAAAATATTAAAACTTATTCAAAGCTAATTCCTAAAATTTCTTACAATTACCCTGCTCATAACTGTGCGATGCCCCATTACTCTTAAAAATTACCTAAATCAAATGTGTAACTAATTAGAGTCAACTCTTACCAATCCTTAGGGCAGATAAACCTGTTGACAGGTAAGCCCCACCACAGACACTAGTCCAGACTCCAGTTGGCTAAATCCAAGAGAATTGTTTCCAAGATCTGTGCAAGTGCAGGAGCAGAACAGCCATTTTCACCCAGTGCAGAGACTGAACAAGCATGTGCAAATGGACCTTAGCTGCTCCTGCTCCAGGTCAGTTCAGGTCTCTGACAGTGGAAAGCACAGGAGGGACACTGAAGCAGACTAGGACATATGCCACACAAATCCAGACAGAATTATCTCTTTGGGTTCCCTTCAGGGTCTGATTACAGCGCCAGTAGCCACCATCACCAAGAACAAGCAAGCATCTTTGTACTCTCCAGTGCATGCAAAAAGGTTACAGGAAGAGGTACTGGAAAGGTGAGCACAGAGTAACTGACCTTTGCCACCCCAGTTTGCAAATACCAAGTGGCACCAAATAAAACCATGAGGTAACAGGTTCAAAAGAAACCCATGGAACTGATCAACTGCAAAATGCTTTGCCATGCAACATTATGGACACTGAACTTTTCACAGAAGGGAACACTTCAACAGTGTCATGAACTCATCTCCCATTAAACACAAAAATACCATGTCTGGAGCAAGAAGTCCCAAAGCATAAATGCTTGTAGGCTGGGAAACTATTCTGAGAAGGCACACAATACTATTCTCAAGTATCTAGTTCATAATGACAAAGAGAGCAGGACAAATGTTGTTTGGCCTTCACAATACGCTCCTCTCCTCTATCAGTCTGTCACTTAAGTTCTCTGCAAAACCCATGACAGTACTGCTCCAATAATGCCAAATTTAAGGAATCACTGAAAATTGTAATTCTGTATTTGCCATAGATGACACTAGAGGACCCACGTTAACCTGATAAGCACAACTAAAGCAGAGTCAAATAGACCCCAAACAGAAATATAAAACCTAAACAGCAAATCTAAAAAAATGGTGATCTCCAAAAGGTCAGATAAGCAGCAACAGGCCAGTGAAAAGAGGGGGAGCAGGAGGAAGAATGCACACAAAGGAACCTTGCACTATGGGAGGGGGAGGAAAGGACAAAAAAACTTACAAAATACCAACACAACGACACTATACGCTACCATAATATACAGTCAATTAATTATACTTATAGTCAGTTAATAATACTTATAAACAACACAAGTTTGATTCCCAGACTACTGTCATACATGTAGTGCCCCAGAGTTCTTAAAGGCAAGATAACACCATTACAAAAGAGCTCTAAGATTAGGCTGCCTTAAGTTACAGTTGTGCAACTGACTTAAGACAGCTAATGTACAGGCTGCTGCTAAAAGAACACTCCTGGCCATTCCTTCTATCAGCATTGGCATGGGCAGCTAGGTCAGGGAATCCTGATGCAGCTGAAAAGGAAGGCAGCAGCAGAAAAAAAAGAACAGTTTTAAACCCTAGTACCAAAGGAGAAGGAAACAATGTATAGCAAAGACACTCACTTGCAGTAACAGCATCTTACTGCAGATTAAGAAAATCATGGAACGCTGTAGCAAAAGCTCAGTAGCCCATTAATTTTCTGAACATAAAAGAAAATACAGTACCTTCAATGCCCAAAACACAGTCCTTCACCTTGTTGTAAAGCAAATATCCAGAAGACTGTTACATAAAACCTACAGGAGCAGCAGGCCATGTATAGGCTAAGCTATCTGCATATTCAAAACAAGAAGCACACTGTTTATTTCTGGCTGCAAAATGAAGTTATTTGTTGCCAGAAGGCAGAAAGAAGAAAAACCTTGTATCACTGACTTAAAATCCTCAATTTCTTCTCCTGTTCTGAAAAGCTAAGACCATTTAATTATTTCTATACTTTGAGAAAGACTGCACAATTACAAGTTTATAAAGCTAGATCCTTACAAGGTTTTACCAGAAATGTTTGTTTCCAAGTTTCTTCTCAAATACATGCATCTTTTTATGATTTGCTTGGCAACAAGAGGTGTAATACCATTAAAAAAAATTGACTATTAACCTCCTGAAAATGCCATTTTCAATTGGCAAGCCCATTATCTGATCTTCTACAGTATTTGTCTAAGTCTAAAAATCTTCTGGCACAATCTCTTGTTAGGCAACTCTTTGAAAGGAAAGCTTCAGGTAACAATGCAGATTTCTGAAATGCAACAGCAGTCAAAGTATTTTACAAGGTGTACATCCTTCTGTAAAGCTATTATTTAAAGGACATTTGGTCCACAAAGTAGAATTTGCTGTTTTCAACACCATGGACAAGATCTGTTACAGAGGCTGGGTGTTTTCAGAAGAAAATATTAATTCTTAAGCCTCTCAGCTATGAAATTTTCAGTATGAAGCTTTCACTGATGAAAATACTTGGGTATTAAAATTACAGTACAGTGTTATATCTTTCCTATTTAAACATAAAGCATTTGAATCTTATAGAGTAATTCACTTTCAGACAAGAATTTATAATTACAATTAATAGAGCCATTACAGGTAACTAATAGAATGCTCACATCTTTGATGCACACTATCAAAGTTAGCTCTCAAGACTTCATGCAAAGAAAAAGTTTCAAGACCACCACAGACAAAGCATTCCCAAATACTATTTTAAGTATAAAACCAGGAAACACTTCAGCTACTTCATACTTCACAAATTTTACTGCACACTTCAAGACGTATGAGGCTTTCTTATTACTATTTCCTAAAAAGAAAGTGTCCAGCTGCCATTTCTAAAGAAATTAACTCAACATTGCATGTATCAACATGAGAGGAATAATAAAGAAGAGGAATAAGACTGAAGTACTGGACACTAAGTTCAGTGATGTGTTTGAGTCAGTTGACAGTAAAATGGTAAACCCAGAACACAGATGTAGATAAAGATAAATGAACAGAGCGGTCAAAGGTACGCAAGGGAAAGGGTAGATCAGCACAAACATGAGCAGGCTCTCTGTTCCTGCAACTCAACTGCAACAGAAATAGCAAAGCTGCAACAACACTAAGCTAAAATATAAATAAGCTAGAATATTATGTCCACAGCATAGAATCTGCAGAACACAATTTCCACAGACTGTCCAAGTGAATTCCAGAATACAGATCATACTGTGACCAGGCTATTTACACACAGATGATGGATGGGAATTTAGAAGTATGTACTAGAGAGAGAAGGTGGCATTCCAAAAGTGGTTGAAAAGTTAATTGAAATTTTTCACTCATATCATCCAGCTATTAGTATAAACATAATCAAGACAGGATATTCAGTGGAGACTTTCTCTAGCAGTTCTACTCAGCAGCAGCAGAACTGATGATAACCTAAATAGTGAAATTAGAAAGATGCAAGGGAAAGGTGATCACTACTGCAACTTTCCAGCTCTAACTTCTTTGTTACAGAACCTATTAGTAAATCAGGCATGAAAGAGTCAACCTTCGAAAATGCACTGGTGCATTCAATCTGGGCTACAGACATAAAAATTCCACTTTTCTCCAGGAATGGCCCACTTTCAACAGCTTTCTATAAATGCTCAGGCTCCAACTAAATACACCTAAAATTCATCCATTTTAGCCATTAAATCTTATGTTAAAATGCAGTTTTTCTATTGTAACTTTTTTCCTAAAAATGAAACTAAGAATAATGATATATGTCCTCAAAGTAAACTGAACTTAAAGTGGACAAATAAGGGTTTTTCCAAAGCAGTCAGTGTTTTCTTTTATGTTTAGGATCCCTACAATTTTTTTTCCACGTATTTATTTTCCTCATACAAAATAAGAGAGTTCACAAAAAGCAAGAATAAAACTTACCCCCATTATCTGTTCTCTTTAAAGCACCATCCTTATGAGGGCATAATTCACATCTCTAGGAAAAAAAGCAAAAATAAAATAAAAAAATAGAATGATCATAGAGGCATTGAAAAAGAAACCACACACATTAAAACTGTTACCTGATATTAAGGAAGCAACCATTCTTTAGAAGTGAATGGGTGTGTTTCCCCTTAACCTTTACTTGAATACTAATGTTATTTTGTGAAAAATAAAGCTTTGTCCTCCAGATCTTGAAACCTTGACACACATTAAAGCTACTCACAGTTCTACCTCCCAAGATTTTCTTCCTGGATTCCACCCCCTGGAATTCTGGAGACAAGCCTCCAAAAACCATAGCAGAGGGTAGACTTAGATGCCATAAGCTTGGACACAGTCCAAAAACTCCCTTCTCCCAGCCTCTCTGTATCGACCAAGATGATCGATCACGAAGTGCTGTGGTATGATCAGCACAGGTGCACAGAACTGTGGCTGGCTACACAGTCTCTGCTGACTCCCACTGATCCTGAGAAACAGAAAACCAACCTCACTTTCTGTCTCACAAAAACGAAGTCAACAACTGTAGCAAAACCACGTGTCTGGAAATAAGCAGTTTGATCACAGAATGACAGAATAAGCTGAGCTGCAAAGGACGCACAAGGTTCATCAAAGCCCAACTCTTAACCCTGCACAGCACCATCCCAAGAGTCATCCCACTGTGCCCAAGAGTATTGTCCAAACGCTTCTGGAACTCTGTCAGCACTCTTAGTATTGTGACCACTTCCCTGGGGAGCCTGTTAAGTGTGCAACTACCTCTGGGTGAAGAACATTTATCTGATACCCAACCTAAACCTCCCCTGACAGAACCTCAGACCATTGCCTTGGGCCCTGTCACTGGTCATCACAGAGAAAAGATCAGTGCCTGACCATCCTCTTCCTCTCACAAGGAAGTTGTAGACTCCAGTGATGTCTTCCCTTAGTCTCCGCCAAGGCAAACAACCCAAGAGACCTCAGCTGCTGCTCACATGGCTTCCCCTCAATGCCCTTCACCATCCTCATGGCCCTCCTTTGGACACTCCAACAGTTTCCTGTCTTTTTTATATTGTAGCACCCAGAACTGCCCCCAGCACTAGAGGTGAGGCTGCCCCAGTGCAGAGCAGAGGGAACAATCCCCTCCCTTGCCCAGCTGGCCATGCTGTGCCTGATGTCCCCCAGGACAAGGTTGGCCATCCTGGCTGCCAGGACACTGCTGGCTCATGTTCAGCTTTGCCATTGTAAGGACCAGGACCCCCAGGTCCCTTTCCACAGGGCTGCTTTCCAGCCTCTCATTCCCCACTCTGTCTGTACATGCCAGGTGCAGAGTCTGGCATTTGCCCTTAAACTTCCCATTGTTGGTGACTGCCCAGCTTTCTAATTTATGAAGGTCTCTCTACAGGGTCTCCCTGCCTTCAAGGGATTTAACAGCTCCTGCCAGTTTTGTATCATGTGCAAACTTGCTTAGTGTCCCATCCAGTCCTGGGTCGAAGTCATCTGTGATGTAATATTCTTCCAATATACACCAGGATCACAACAGAACCTGCCTCCTATCAAGTTTCTAATATTGTGTTTATCTCTAAGCATCCTAGAGCATGTGAACCAATTCCAAACCAGAGATGACAAAAATTACCAGATTTGACATATATTCCACTTCAAGTGCTCCAAATTACAAGCACAGGAACACCACTATATGGGATCCTACACCTAGGAACCACCACATTACAACCTTTATATACTTCCAGATTAGGGACAACTCGAAGCATGCAAACCTAATAATCTTCTTAAGCAAATCACGATCATCAGATGCAAACTGAACACCATACCCTTCAAACAGAGTGGGACACCTGTTCTTTTTGCTGTTCCCTGAACAGTGCTATTCTCCCTTACCAAATAACTGACAAGACAGCAGATAAAGGAGCCTATGATGCTACAAGTGCCTCAGAAAGAGATTGTGCAAACTTATTTGAGGAACTAGAAATTCCATTTCTGAAATTCACATGGCTAAAGTATATCTCGAGGACTATCTTAACCTGTAAGAAATTTGTAAGACTATCTCTCTTAACCTGTAAAAAAATTTATATTAGCAGCAAAGAGGCTTTCATGGAGGGTAATATAGAAAAAAACTTGTATTTTTTCTCAGTGCAGTAGTATAGAGAGCTGCACACAGAAAGAATCTTTAGGATTGTAGCCTTTTGTCTTTTGTTTCAGTCATCTCTCTCACACTCACTAAAATGATCAGCAATTTATTGAAAGTCAGCATTAAGTCTATGGTAAAATTTAGATATAAAAGTGGCTGAAAGCATCTTAATCATTCTGCAAGTTGCCTGCAGACTTGGACCATTACACCTTTTTTTCTTCTTTTTTAGTCAAGACACTGAAATGAACTCATCAGTTCATTTTAAACAAAATCCTACATATGCAGTATATTTGTGAGCTGTGTCTTAATACTTCAGCCATCCAAATACTAAATACTAAAGTGCTCAGAGACACACAGTAGCAACAGTTTCATTTCAGTGAATTTCTCATACACTGAAGCAGATTCCTGAAGAAAGAAGCCTGGTATGTATTGATGGTCATAGTGCAATAGAGTTTGCTCCCACCAGCTGCAAGCTGGCAACTTAGAGCCAATGAGATGAGACGATGTTAAGAGCTCTGAGACAAGAGAAGCTGCTAACAGCTTCTACCTTGCCCCACCTCTGCAAGCCTATGGAAGTCTGACACATATTTTCATGAGTGGCAAAACGAGTTTAGGAGGTTCTCTTCTTCCCTTCACCTCCCCCTCATTAATCTCTCCCTCCACCATTCCCTCAGCTACTGACACAACTATCTGTTGTGCCCCTATCTAAGGCTGCCCCTTAGAACAGATCAGTGAAATAGAATGAAATCAACTTTTTAACATTTTTAATTCAGGTCATATCACTGATGCAATTTAAGTATAATCTTACAAACAGTTGCATCAGCCAAACTGAAGGCAGGGAGCCACAGCACTGCAGCACCAGCAATTAAAGAATTAGCAAGTTTCTTGTGCAAACTTTACCACAAAATAAATCAAAAGGACACTGAGATGCGATGACTTGAGCCAGTCCTTTATGCAGAAGAGTTAAGCATGCTCCATTCAGTCTCATCAGCTTCACCTCATTTATTTTTGTCTCCTATGTCTACTAGGACTCAGGTCCCTCATTAATCCTCTGCAGTCCTGGCTGCAAGCAGTCAGAGCAGATTCAAGACAGAAAACTGAAGTGGAGGAGGAAGCTTTGACAGTGGAAGAAAACTTGAGTGCAGAATTGCACTCATCTCTCATGGTGCTGACAATTGGTAACACTGCAGAGATATTTGCACTTGGATCTTGGATGACACAGAACACTTCTGGTGCCATGAAATCTGGCTACAATCTGCAAGTAGCACCCTAGTAAGCTAAAAGAGCAGGCAGCAACCCAGAGCCCTTCTACTCCCTTTCTCTGCATTAGCAACCTAACTCCTTCCCAGCCTCCACACTCACAGATTCTGTCACCCATTTCTGCTCCGTCAAGTCTCAACACACACCGTGTAGTAAAACCAGGAGCTTTGCCAGGTGGAAACAGTGAATCTCATGCCTCAAGACAAGCAGCTAGCAGAGATTTTTTTTTCTTTAAACTAACACTTTATTACTAATTCTAAAATGGATAGAATAATATTTTGATCTTTTTATCATGCATGTTGATGATGCAACACAGTATACGGAATAATCTGATGATCCATAGAGATGGTCTCTAATATTTGATCACATGGACCATGACACGGCTTTTTTCTCCAGTTGTGTTTTAAGTCTTATCTCTGGCAAAGGATTTCTGACAGATTTATTGTCTGAGCATTCAGAAACACTGTGGGGAACTTCTAAACCAGCTGTGCAGGGCAGAGGGAGTGAGCAGCAGGGGCAGATACAATACCTAGAAGATACTACAGCAAATAGGGCAAGCTGCTATGACTGATCAACAATTCAGATAAACATCATCAGGTTAAGCAGTGCAAATGTGAACACTACAGAGGCTGACTGCGACCCTAGAGAATAACCACGTCCTGTGGTGTGCTGAAGGGCACTAGTCCAATACAGGGAGGTGCAGCAGCACATGTGGTGCTGCAGGTACAGGCAGCTGAATTGGATCTGAAGAGAGTGAAGAGACAAACACTGGCTGAAGGAACACAATGAAGTTGTAAAAAATGACATCATCCTTTTCCTTCCTGTCTTTACAGAGTATAAGGACATCTCGTTTTCACAGCTCTTTGGTGGAAAAGACTTAAGTTCATGGATCTACCTTCTGTCCATGCAGAATTGGGGTGAACTCTCAGCAGGAATGGCTTTGGACTACAAGGTCTCCTGTTGAGGACTAAAGTGAAACCAATCTCAAAGCTGTGAAGCTGGAAGTCTGACAGCATGACTGTCACAACTCACTTCTGAGCTACATAAACAGCAACTTAATTAAGTAAACAAAGACTGATCCTATACCTTTAGCATTCAGGCAAATTGAGATTGCCTGGGTCTGATGAAAAACCCACTGCCTCCTGAGGAGTCCAGGCTTTAAAACCCAGCAGAGAACTAAAATTAGAAGCATGAGAGATCCATGCAGAAAAAGAAAGATACTTTTTATCCCCTCAACATTATTAAAAAAGTAAAACTAAACAGGAAGAAATAAAGAACTTAAATAATAGAAAGAAAAAGAAAAACAAACAAACAAACAAACAAAAAAAAACCCCACAACAAAAAACAGAGATGTCCATTAAAGATACCCATCCAAAAAAAAGTTGCAAGAATGGAAGACTGAAGTAAAACAAGGAGCTAAGTAATTCCAGCTTCCCATATTGAATCAGTTACAGTCCAACTTGGCTCCACTCATTGTGGTATAAATTGTTCTTCCTCTATCCTAGAAAAATATGCCTTTCCTGTTTAACCAGGACTAGGAGCTACCTTAACCAGCATTAGGTTATACATTATACAAATATCATTTTTCAAGTCTTTTTGGTAAACCTAGCTCGACCAATTTTTCAACTGGAAAGGCACAGAGAAACTGATTCAATCCAAGAGAATTCATGTTGAAACGAAGGGAAAGAGTAAAAGGCACATGGTAAAAAGGGAAGATAAAGCAAGACAGGGACAAGACTATACAAGCAGGAGGGAAGACGAAAAATAGTAACCGGAATATAAAACTGTTCTTCCCTCAGGGTTCTGAAAATTTGGAGCACATTCATAAAGCATCATCTGCAGAAATCCATTATATGCTGTCTCTTGTTATAAGAAAACAAAGGTCAAAGAATTCTTGTGCAAGTAATTTACTGAACTGTGGCCCAAGCTAGGCCACTGGAACCATTCACCTGAATAATGACTGTCAACCAAGTAAAATCCTGCAGGACTGAATTCCCAGCATTGCAATGAGGCAATAAAACGTTTCTTTCAATGTGACCTGTTAACCTAAATAACACAAGATCTACAGCAGATTAAACAGACCACAGTCCCTTAAAGTTAGCCAAGACATCAGGCTGCAGTTCCAGCTGACTTTACTACAGGCTCACTTTCAGGTAGCATAATTGCACTGTGTTGCCAGAAGAAGATCACTGACCATCCCCTGCTGTGTTTTCTACTGTCTTCCTTGCTCTGGGAAAAGCATTCAATTGACTATATGGAAATCCTAACCAGCAATCTAAAAATTTTTTTTCAGTCAGACCACTTCTTTGAGGCACCTTTCCTTAAGGCTACACAAACAACTTCAGATAACAAATATAACAGGAAGACAGAGAGATGGTCAGGAAAGGATATAAAGGATGTAACTACCTTATTTGGGAGATGGCATTATCTACACTGGCTACAAATCAGAGTGGAAGCCCACCCAAAAGCCTTACTTTAAACAATAGAGAAAGCAAGCAGGAAAGCAAGCATACACTTGAAACAGACTAATTTTATGTTGGTAGTAATACAGACAGATTTCTTGCTCAATTTTGTTTTGATATTTCCCTGACATTCCTGTATTTCAAGATTTTCAACAGGCATGAGCCATATATGCAAAATGTTGCATTTGGAAGCTTAAATTCCCTGTCAAGGTACATATACCCAGCATGACACACTTCCAGAACAGTTTTTATTCTCCAAAGTACATTTTGATCACAGAATTACTGTTTCATACTGCTTGACAACAGCAGAAAAAAACCAAAACCCCAAGCCCCAACAGTATTTAACTGAAAGAAACAACTCTGTGAGATTGCAGTACATGATCCATGAAGTTACAAATAACAAAAACAGTGAATTACATACAATCAGTATAACAGTTCTTGAACCTTGACACTCAAGCTCTTTCAATTTTTTTCATGAACAGGAGTTAAAAGTTATCAACCAAAACATTTTATTCTACTGCTCCTGTTAAGTCATTAAACAAACAGAAGAATGGTTAAATCCACTTGCTGCAATTTTAGTTCGCATTTTAGTGAAAACATGAGCTGGAAGACAGAAGCAGAGAACAGAATGGAGTCCCCATAATCCAGGAGGAAAACTGTCAGTGACCTGCCATGCCATTTAGACAGCCACAAGTCTAAGGGCCGGATGGGATCCACACAAGGGTACCGAGGGAGCTGGCAGAAGAGCTTGCCAATTCACTTTCAACCATTAACCAGCAGCCCTGGCTAACCAGGGAGGTCTCAGTTGACTGGAGATTAGCAAGTGAGACACCTATCTACAAGAAAGGCTGAAAAGAAGATCCAGGGAATTGCAGGACTATCATCCTGACCTCAGAGCTGGGGAGGTCATGAAGCAGATCCTCTTGAGTGCCATCACAGGGAAATCAGGCTCAGCCAGCATCAGCAGGTCCTGACTGACCAACCTGATCTCCCTTTCTATGATAAGATGACTCACTTAGTGGATGACTGAAAGGCTCTGGATGTGCCTACCTGGACTTCAGGAAAGCCTTTGACACCATTTCCCACAGCAACTCCTGCACAAACTGGCTGCTCATGGCTTGGCCAGGTGCTCTGTAGGATGGGCAGAAAACTGTTGGGATGGCTGGGCCCAGAGGCTGCTGGTGAATGGAATTACATCCAGTGCTGCTCCCCAGGGCTCACTGCTGCCACCAGTTCTGTTTAATATCTTTGTCCATGGCCCACATGAGGGGATCCAGGGCCCCCTCAGTCAGTTTGCAGACACACTGAGTTGGGTGGGAGTGTTGATGTGCTGGAGGGCAGGAAGGCTCTGCAGGGGGATCTGGACAGGCTGCACTGATGGGGAGAGGCCAGAGCTCTGAGGTTCACCAAGGCCAAGTGCCTGTGCCTGGTCCTGCCCTTGGGTCACAACAACCCTGCAGTGCTGCAGGCTGGGGCACAGTGGCTGCAAAGATGCCTGAAGGAAAAGGACTTGGGAGTGCTGGACAACAGCAGCTCAACATGAGCCAGTGAGGGCCCAGGTGGCCAAGAGGCCAATGGCATCCTGGCCTGGATCAGCAACTGTGTGGCCAGCAGGAGCAGGGCAGTGACCATCCCCCTGGACTGGGCACTGCTGAGGCCACACCTCAAGTTCTGTGTTCAGTTCTGGGCCCCTCAGTTCCAAAAGGACATTGAGGTGCTGGAGAGAGTCCAGAGAAGGGCAGTGGAGCTGGGGAAGGGTCTGGAGCACAAGTCTGGTGAGGAGCAGCTGAGGGAGATGGGGTTTCTTAGCCTGAAGGAGGCTCAGGGAATAGCTTATCTACAACTCCACATCTCTGTGCTCTCTGAAAAAAGGTGTAGCAAGGGTCAATCTCTTCCCCCAGGAAACAAGTGATGGGACAAGAGGAAAAGACCTCAAGCTGCACCAGAGAAGGCTTAGATTGGATATTAGGAAAAATTTCTTCACTGAAAGGGTGATCAGGCTGATCAGAACAGGCTGCCCAGGGAAGTGGCAAAATCACCATCCCTGAAGTGTTCAAAAGGCATGTGGATATGGCACATAAAAACAGAGTTTAGTGGTGAATACTGTGGTGCTGAGTTAACAGCTGGATTCGATAATCATGGAGTTTTATTCTAACCTTAACCATTAGATGATTCTATGAACCCTTTAAATTCTTATGACTTTTTAAAAATTAACCTAGGAAGAAAGAGTCAATTGCCAAGCCTTTTATTGCTTTACTTCTGAATTTGCTTTCAAATACATCTAATTATTTTAAAGCACACCATGCTACTGGCTATTTCTCTGCATATCAAAATGCACTAACTCAACACTGTGCATATAAAACTGCACTAACTAACTAAACTGCTCCAGCATGCCCCCCCTTGTGTGGGGAGCAGTCCCATAGGAAGACTGCTCCAGTATGGAATCCCCACAGGTCCCAAGTCCTGCCAGCAAACCTGCTCCACCATGGATCTCTCTCTACACAACTCCTGCCAGGACCCTGCTCTAGCATGGCCTTCTCAGGGGCTCACAGCCTTCTTCAGGCACATCTACCTGCTCCAGCATGGGGTGCTCCACAGGCTGCAGGTGGCTTCCTGCTCCCTGCTTGGCTTCCATGGGCTGCAGGGGAACAGCCTGCCTGCCCACAGTCTTCACCACCACCTGCAAGGGAATCTCCAATCCAGCACCTGGAGCACCTCCTCCCCCTCCTTCTTCAGCCTTGGTGTCATCTGCAGAGCTGTTTCTCTCACACATTCTCACTCCTCTCTCCAGCTGCAGTTTCTATTCAGCAGGGCTTTTTATCTGGTCTTAAATATGTTATCTCAGGGGCACTGCCACAGCTGCTGATTGGCTCAGCCCTGGCCAGCAGCAGGTCTGTCTTGGTGCCGGACTGGCACTGGCTCCATCACACACAGGGGATGTTTCTGGCAGCTTCTGAGAGAAATCCCTCCTGTAGCCCTTTTTTTCCCAAAGGACATGGACAGATTTACACAGATGAGCAAAGCAGCTGATCAGAGGGTCAGTTTCTAATCAATGTCTTTCCAACTGACAGCCCACGATGCTCTTAGCAGTCCTGATTCCCACTCATCAGTGGCTGCAGAAGCTTGCAGCACAACTGACTGTGTCCAGATACTCATATCCCGAGGTCTGTGGTACAGCTTCACCTGCCTTCACCAGTATTCCATAACATTTTGTCTCACCCGTGGGTGTTACCAGAAAAAAAGACACCTGTAGAAGTCACCTATAATATTCTTTATTATACCTAAGATGATCTTTCCCAATCCTACAGAGTTCAAATATGCTAGGTAATCTTAAATATTACTACTTCAAATAATACCATAATAATAATAATAATACCCTAATAATATCTTAATATGGATTTAAAAACTGGTTTAGAAGGGTAAAGATCTTGATATGGGTAGTTTAGTTAAAGCAAAACAATTTAATGCTAGCAGACACATACCTATTGCTGTCAAAAACATAAATATTCTGAGAAAAAAGGACTATTTAGAAAACTGCTCTGAACACAAAGTTTATTAAAAATCACATCCAGAGTTTTAGTTATGCCAATGCTGTACATACTTCATCCAACCTATACATAACTATTTGAAGTTTATTCACTTCTTTCAATGAAGAATTATCTTCTAAGCTCAAAACATTCTCATCATTTATTTTGCTTCTCCCCTAAAGGATCTGAAATTAGAGAAAATTTCATTTTCTCCAGGGGAAAGAATCCTATATTTTCTAATTTCCTTTTATATCGTCCATCTCCTCTTACCCTAGTGTGTTTTCCTCAATAGGAAAAAAAACCCACACGTACATTGGAATGAAAACACTGACTGAAGATAGGAAAAATTCTCTCTTCCTCCTAATAAACCTGGAAAATTTTGGGATAATTTTAGTGACTAATTTGTGTTAGGTTCAGAAAAATATGGTACTGAACAACAAATATAAACACAGCCCCGTCCATAGAGAGACACCATATTCTAGAGACACTTCAGTGTAAGTGTGCTAACTGAAATTAAGAACCACAGACAAGTAGATTATAGTTAATAGAAAATCTAACTCAAATTCAGCTAATCAGAGGCTATCTACAGAAAAAACAAGTATCTTAGAGCCTACAAAGGAACAGTCTTTGCAAGACTAGACAACAAAAAGGAAAACCTGCAGACAATTTGCAGAGTAGCTCAAACCAGTACACTGCTGCCAAGACATTTTTATCTGGAAATTTAGATCTTCGCATAAATTCTATCAATAGACGTGAATTTACAGGCAGTTAGCACAAGAACAGACCCAGCAACAGGATGTGCACCAGACTGACCACATCTACATCTGCTGGCAACAGCTGACCCCCAGCCCTCAGAATGCAGTGACATCCCATCTTTCTACTCCCTGCTTCGAGCCATCTTCAATGAAGCAAGGTCACTACTGCCAACATATAAAGGCTGACCAGAAAAGATCAGCATCTCAGCCCTTGGAGCCTCCACAAAGTCCAGTAAAACTCACAACCATTTCCAGCAGCTGCTGAAAATTACTGAACCTCTACTCACACCACACTTCAGCTATCTATTCATACCAAATGTTTTTACTGTGATATTTTACTGATAATTTCTTTTGTGCTTCTTCTTTAAAACCAAGTAGGTACTGTGAAAATTCCCATTAAGAGTTTCTTTCTATTTTAACATCCATGCTTTGTAATACTTGCCAGAAATACAGCAAAAAGGATGAGCTGCTTTATGAACACATGGCCCAGCCAAAGAAGAGACTTCTATCTACAAAATTAAATCCATACTTCCTTATTTATCAGTTTCTAAACGACAGTGGGATAGCAATATATTTTATCAATATTTTCAACCTACAGTATCTTCAGACCTTATAAACCCTATATAAACCTTATAAACTCACAAAATACCCACCTTCACTATTTTGATCTAAATGACTCTATAAATGATAGCTTCCAACCATGCCAGGATTTGAAGCACAAGTCAGCAAGGAGCTAACTACACAATTTCTCAAATATCCAAAAAGAGGCAAATTAAAGTTGCAATTTTTCACTGTGACTCACACCAGACTCCAGTGTTCATAAACCACAAGGAAGAACCAACAGGAATCCAAGTATCTTCAGCCACATCCAAGAATCCCCAACTGGCTGACATCACTAGTAGAGCAAACGAACGCTGTCAGCACTTCTCTTTCAAAGTGCCATGTTCTGCCACTTGACAAGTTCAGAAATTAAGTCATCTTCATCTTCAAATAACCATTTCTTGATGCTGACAAATTTGCCAAATCTCTGCCCCATCTCTATTCAGTCATCTGTCCCAGGAGAAGGAAAGAACTTTTTTTTAAAGCAGACAGTTGACAGGTAAAAGAAAAACAGACTAACTACCTGAAGCATTTTGGGGTTTATACCTCGATAAATTAAAGAGACTCGACCTAGTTCTTTTTATCAAGGCATCAGATAAAAATATATGCAGATTCAGTTAGCTCTGTCAAAAACATCTACTATAGATAATGAATTTGTAGACTATGACAAGAAGATTAGAGGCACTCGACATGCAAATCAGCATTCTTCCAAGACCATCCACTCAGTAAGTACTACAGGTGACATTTGCTCATCCTTTCACTCAGTGGATGTAAGGTAACTGGAAGGGAGATAATGTAGAGTACAATGTAACACAGCAATGACACACAAGGTGTATCACGATCTGGCTACTCCAACTTTCCAAGTCCAAAACCATAAATCTCCTACCATATACTTAAGACTTGTAAGCCCTGCTAGATATTACAAGAATCCAAATTATAAACACACATAAAGTTTAAGATTCACACATTTATCTTCCCTATAAAGCATCAGAAGGCTATGAGAAATGCCTGTCACACTTGGCTGCATTTCCAACTAAACATCCAATTTTTTTAATCGGCCTGAAAGTATGCGACTGACCCAATTCAATCTACATGAAGAAAATACAGTGTGCAATGGTTCATTTCAATGTTCTTCTGCAGCATACCACAGCTTCATCCTAAAAATTCCTAGCTATAAAATGTTAGCATCAATTCTAAGCAAGCCTTCTCATAAGCTGAGGAACTCCTTGCTCACTTTAGAGACTTCTGCCAGTGAGTACAATGAAACAGTCATAAAACATTTCCACATAAGGATTATGCAATTTCTGTAAGGAAAAATGTTTTGTTCTAGCCTCACTTTGGTTAGTAATTTTGCCAAAGAACCTTCAGACTATTTACTGAAGTACCTGTTATATTGACATCTATGCTAAAAAATTTTCAATCAAGTAGTACTTGAGTGATGTAACACTCTTTTAAAGCCCGAATACTCCATGTAACCATAATTTGTATAAAGTAATTATAAACAACTGCACAAATTACATGTACATTTCAGTAAACTGCAGCTAATCAAAACTTGAAAGAAAAGCAGCAGACCTTTTCACTGCTGTAGGAAAGTGCTTCAGATAAGTTTATGAACTCATCTGTGTATTTACAAACCAAGTAACAAGGACACATAAGCAGGGAAAAAAATGCAGCACACAAAAATAAAAGGAAGAAAAAAAAAAGTGTGAAGGAAACACAATCAGAAATGGCATTGATACTCCCACTCTGACACACCAGGGAAGTACACAGAAATTGTACTGCACTTCAGCAGCACCTTCTGCACTTCTTGTACTCCGAACGTTGAAGACCAGACTCCACAATGCTCAGCAATTCTGTCACCTTTTGAGTTGCAGTACAATAAGGTTTTAGGTCTGTATTCACTACATACATACACCGACAAAAAGTGCACAGAAAAAAATATTTTATCATACTCATGAAATGCAAAGCAAACAACACTCACCCATCTATGTAGTGGACAAGTAACATACATCCCTCAATCAACAGTATTTCAAAATAAAAATTTTCACCTTCACCACAATCAGAACAACATGAAGTCTCCACAAACATTCCGCTTTTCTCTCCAATTCAGTTCAGTCCAAGTTCTGCCTGCTACCTCCCCAATTACCTCCCCATATCCTGACTTCCTTATGGCCCATCTGTGGCACCAAGATACATCATGGTGAGTAGAACCTGGCTGGATACTTGGTGCCCACCAACGCCCTCTGCCACTCCCCTCCTCAACTGGACAGAGGACAGAAATTGAAGAAAAGGCTCCCAGGTCAACATAAAGACAGGGAGAGATCACTCACTAGTGACCACCACTAAGTAAAGCAAATTCAGTTTGGGGAAAAATTAATTTATTACCAAGCAACTCAGAGTACGATAATGAACAAATAAAAACTGAATCTTAAAATACCTTCTCACCACCTCTCAATTCTTCCCAGGCTCAACTTGACTCCTCATTCCCACTACCTCCTCTCACCCAACAGCACAGGGGAATGGGGGCTGTGGTAAGTTCATCAAATGCTGTTTCCTCTTCCTTCTCAGGAGTAGAAATCCTCACACTCTTCCTCTGCTCCAGCATGGGGTCCCTCCCACAGGAGACAGTCCTCTACCAACTTCTCAAACCTAACTCTTTCTCACAGGCTCCAGTTCATCACAGACTGCTCCAGCATGCCCCCCCTTGTGTGGGGAGCAGTCCCATAGGAAGACTGCTCCAGTATGGAATCCCCACAGGTCCCAAGTCCTGCCAGCAAACCTGCTCCACCATGGATCTCTCTCTACACAACTCCTGCCAGGACCCTGCTCTAGCATGGCCTTCCCATGGGCTCACAGCCTTCTTCAAGCACATCTACCTGCTCCAGCATGGGGTGCTCCACAGGCTGCAGGTGGCTTCCTGCTCCCTGCTTGGCTTCCATGGGCTGCAGGGGAACAGCCTGCCTGCCCACAGTCTTCACCACCACCTGCAAGGGAATCTCCAATCCAGCACCTGGAGCACCTCCTCCCCCTCCTTCTTCAGCCTTGGTGTCATCTGCAGAGCTGTTTCTCTCACACATTCTCACTCCTCTCTCCAGCTGCAGTTTCTGCTCAGCAGGGCTTTTTATCTGGTCTTAAATATGTTATCTCAGGGGCACTGCCACAGCTGCTGATTGGCTCAGCCCTGGCCAGCAGCAGGTCTGTCTTGGTGCCGGACTGGCACTGGCTCCATCACACACAGGGGATGTTTCTGGCAGCTTCTGAGAGAAATCCCTCCTGTAGCCCCCTTTTTAACAAACCTTGTCACACAAACCCAATACAATATGTTCTCCTAAGTATCCTTAGGTAGACTTTTTATTCAAGATATCCAGCTACAAACTAATATGCAATGCCTTCTAGACTGCACAATCATTCATAAAAGCCAGACAATTAACCAAAGTACACAGATCAATTTTTCTGTACTGCACTCAAAACTAAAGCAATTCTTCTAGTAATATTTATTACAATATTCTTACAGTAGCTGTAGCAATATTCTTACATAAAGCGTCCTTCAAGGAAAAATATGGATACACATTAAAGAAACACTTATTTCAACATTTAAGAATTATTTCAAGGGATACCTTCAAAGAGACTGCAAAGCATATTAGTCCTTATTGATAGACAGTATTCAAATTAAAGAAAAAATAACCAGCAAGTTTTCTTCTTCTAAAATAAAGTTCAGTTCAGCTGTATTGTGACCATATTTATCAACATTCATTCTAGTTTACAGATAGAAGTGTTAGTAAGTACAGATCCCACTCCCCTACAGGCAGCCTGTTGATCCAGAGGTGCCAGAGCTCTGATCACAAACCTGTCTGCATATCCAAAGGCTGCATTCCTAGTTCCTCCTTCTTTGCCTCTTTCTGTTTAGGCAAAAGGCAAGTAATACTGCACCTATGCTTATTTTATATTATATAAATGCTGGGAGTGAGGTGTAAAAGTATGGATACATCAAACAATTCTTATGAGCAACTGTACAAAAAAAAATCATAGATGAATGTGGTGAAACATTTCTTAAAAAAATTTTGAGAGATCTCTAACTCCTGTTGTATTACCAATTTAAAAGAAAATTAAAATTCAAGTGTTCAGACTCTGAATCATCTGTGCAGCAGATGCAGGTGCAGCTCAGGTCTTGTAGAATAACCAGCAGAAATCTACTGCTAGGAGCATATAGTGTCCCTGAACTGGGTAAACAGTATAGCTGCATTTCTACTGCTCTGAACCCTTAAGTACTGAGCAGTGTATGGTCTAAAGTCACTCTGCAATGACTGTCTTTTTGTCTCCACACCAAGTTCCAAGAACCACATGGGCAAGCACAGAGACTCCAGTTATGCCAGACTGAGCTGAGAGACAGACGGACCTATCTCAAGTCTTATGTGGCTCCACAGGGAGTCACAGCCCCTGTCAGCACATCTCCCAGGACTAAAATCCAGGTGGCTTAGCAGACAAGCTGTAGTGTCACACAGATGTGCTGACTCAGTTCTGGACCACAACTGCATTTAAGTTAAGCCACCTCACCAAAAAAAAACCCACAGAAATGCCACGTGAAAGAAGCACCACTGTTATGGCATTAGAGTAATTTATTTGTACCAAGCCCAAACTGATTCTTCCAGATGCAAGGACAGGCTTACAATATTGATATTCCAGTGAAAAAGATCAACAGCACAGTGATTCACCTGCAATGCAAGCAATCTGACCTCACATTTAGCATCTGAGCTATGCTTTGAGTTAGTAAAACTGCCTGGAATTCTTAACACTTAAGTTCAGTACAGAGATCTGCTGGTCTCTCTGAATCAAGCTGGATTCAGAAGAGCAAGACCTACACATAGCTAAAAAGCCTGACCAAGCTACCTGTACAAATGGTGAACTCCTGCCTGGTATCTCTATCACAGATTACTGCAGCTCCTTCATGATGAGTATGAAGAGTAGTAGCTTCTAGTAAACCATAAACACATTGTCTATTTTTACCCCACTATATACTATATTTAAATTATTCTTAACATAAGATCATCTAGGGAGATGTTTGACACATAACAGGATTATGGGGGAAAAAAGTCTTCATGAACATTGTTGTGCTACAAATATTAATATTAGTTCTCCAGTCTTTCTTTGGGTACCAGAATTATCAGCCCTTGGACAACATACAGGCACCATCCAATTCCTTAAGTCAGGACACAATGTCCCTTATGTAGTAGTCCATATACATTCAACCTCACACAGACCTCAAAATTAACTTTTTCTACACCAATATATATTTGTCCTGCTTTTTGACTCAGAAGTTCAGGTACATCTGAAGACACCAAAAGGGCCCAATATGCAGGGTAGTAACAGCTGGTGCTGACACAGGCAAAGCTGGGAGCAGTGGCCACCAATCTTGAAAAGACTTGAATTTCAAGCTCACCATAGGTAAGGCAAGAGAAATGAGCTGATTTAGAGAAAACTAAGATTTTTCAAGCAATAGTTAGAAACTTACACAGTGATGTAAAAAGCACATACTGGAATTACAATTTTCGATTATGCACTACATAAGTATAATTAAAAAGTAAGTCAAATAATTACCAGCCACCTCAACATATCCATTAAACAAACAGTTCAGGTTTATGAAAAGTCACACTTTCTCTCACACACAGAGAAAAACATGACCCTGCTGGAACCAAAACTCAGTATGACTTGTCCAGCACGGAGCAGTGCTTTCCACCTAGTAACTGACCATCCAGCAGCCAAGAGGCTGGCTCCCAGCTCACCAACAAAAACACACAAGTCAACCAGCATGCAACAGCCTAGAGGCAGCACAAAAGAAAGGGAACACAGCACACACTGGTGCATAACATTTGACAGTACGTGGAAAGCCACTTGTCCTAGTCTGCTGTTAAGTGAACTTCTCTGGTGACCCACCAACTTGCATTATGTGCTCCTGAGTTAATCCACTTCTTTCCATTGTTAAAGCAAGACTAACTTTAGTGTGAGCAATTAACTGCAGTTGCTTATCAGAATTAATTTATTTGCCCAGCAACTGAAGCTTAAAAAAGAAAAACAAGAAACACATCTCAAAAACACACAACACAGACAGCATCAGCATGGAAAAATATGCCTTGAGCACAATACTGACGTCGTTTTAAAGATTAAAAGTAAGTAAGCAGCAGCACAGTCAATGTAATATGGTTAATCTAACTCTGGTTTTGTTTATAGGCAAAAAGGCCAAGAGAAAAACTAAGCTTCAGTCTCATACAGTGATGATAAGGATGTTTGCTTTTGTAAGAAAGTGTGTTAAAACTTCTGGGTCTCGTAAACCACTTACTGTAAAGCTGTAGTTTCCATACTGAGCTCAGGGCTTCAGTTTATGAATGTCAAGAGCTGCTCCAAGACACCTCAGATACAGCCACCATGTTTCTAACTCACTAATGTACATACAGTTGTTAAAACTTCAGCTGTTACATCTCACATGCAACCAGTTTCATCTGAGAACCACTTAAACCTACACTACATTACAAATAGGATTTCTTTTTTCAAAACAAAATCAATAATCAACCTGTTGAACTAAACAGATACTGTTTGGTGGAAACAAGAACAGAATACACCAAGCAGAAAATTCAGCTATCACTATTCCTTCTTCACTTCAAACAGCAAAGTAAAGTAGTCTATCAAAGCTATTCTCTTGGTAAAGTTGAGAAATCATCATAATGCAGTGAGACACTGTTTATTATAGAACTCTGGACAGTTCTCTTTCACTCCTTGTGTCATGAGAAGCCAGGATTAACTATATCCCAAACCATAGGGATTCCCTATCATACTCTTGGAAAATCCTCTTGTAGTCACCAGCTGTCTTTCTCTCTCCTCTGTATTTTTAACTTTGCAATCAACCTGTACATATCAAACTCAGCAACATTAAAAAATGCTGCTCTTAAAACTTCACACAGCTGATGGTCTCCCCAGGAAAAGAAACAGCCTCTCTTCAGAAAGGGTTTTGATTTTCTATTGACAAATACATGAAGAGCATGCAAAAATCAATCCCTTCTTGCTCCCACCAACAGGTCTGCTCTGGAAGAACTAAGTCTCCATTACTCTGGGCACTATGAACATGTTAGTGGCAAAAAGTGGAAAAAAGCAGAGGAATGAGATTCTTTAGACCTGTGGCAAAAACTCCTCCAACAGTAAGTCTTGCCACCATTCCTACAGCCCTTTATATTAAAAAAGGAAATAGGTACAGCAAACAGGTTATGCACACATACTCATAGTCACTGACAGTAACTGAAAATTTGGTCTGTGACTCCTCATTTGTTTTTAGGTATGAAAGTTAGAAACAGTTTACACACTGCTCTAAGATGCTGCACCACCTTCTCTTGCTATTAAATCTTTTTCAGAGGCAAAGGAACAGCTTAGTCTTTCAAAATACTCTCACTTCTCTCAGTTTATCTTTTGATGGAAGACAAACTAAGAAGTACCAAGTAGGGAGAAACAGGATTCTCTTTTTTAAAAAGTGCCTGACATCCCCCAGTTTCATCTAACAAACTTAGAAGTCTGACCAAAACAAAACCTCATGTAACTGTGGTAAAAAAAAAGAAAAGCATTATCTGAATCCCCAATATTTACCATAAAAGAATCAGAAAAATAGAATGAAAACACTTCTTCAATTGTAAGTATCACATTCCAAATAAGCATTTGTTTTTGAAATTAACACTACTTATTGGGAGTGTTCCTAGACTGAAGCTCTTAACTGGCAACCTAAGGTTGCTGTAAAAGAAAATTGGACACAGATTTTATTTACTTCCTGTACCTAACTATGTAAGTGTTAAACTGACGAAATTAACCAAAACATACACCATGGACAAAAAAAAGGATAAAAAACAAACAAAATAAAAAAACTCCCCACCACTTAAAAAATAAAAACCCCACACCCTGAGACTGTCAGAATACTTCAGAGACATTTACCTATTTCCACTTGAAAAAAACAGGAAGATAAACAGTCTTTCTGAACAGCATTTAGATGAATTACAACAGAAAGCAAAGCTCTCTTCTGTTATTACTGTAACACCTGGGTAAATACTATCCACATAAGGATTATAACTAGTGTTACTTAATAAACAAAACACATACCACTCTGGCTGCTCTTTCCTGAGATTCACACTTTCTGCAAAACCATGGTCCAGTGGGTACTTGAACAATTCCATAGCAAGCTGTTTTGAACAAGACAAAACATTTCAGCAAACATAAATAGCACTACAATACTAATAATATATTCTAAAAAGAAGTTTACTAGTAGCTGATCTCACGTAATTTTAATGATCAAGAAAGCCAAATTGACATCTATACGTTGCACATGAAATTCTATCACAGAAGTACAAGAAATTAAGTACAACAAGGGTAGATTTTAAACATTATGCACAATTTGTTAAATGAAAAAAGAACACATGACTTGAAAAGTAACACAACCATTCAAAAGCAGCAATGTTTCCTATGTGACCTGTTTTGCTATTTATTTACCTGCAGAACAGGTGAGACACTTCACTATAAATGACGGATCCTTGTTATTATGAGGTCGCTTAAGAGAAAACTAAAAGTAGCTAACAAACCTGAGTTCTTCCTAAGACATTTATTAAAACACTATCCAATTTTCTTACTCTTATAAGTAAATTAACTAGTCTTAAGCAGAAAATCCATAGTGAACTGAACAAAGTTTGCTGTTTTTACCCCAGAAAATTCACAGAGCTGCAAATACAAACTGAACTGAGCATCAGGACTTGGATTAGTTGCAGCTTGAGCCAGGCTACAACATAAATCCTTAGGAAAGAGATTTTCAGACATGCAGATTTATCTGCAAGATGGTCATCTATACTTTTACAGTACATAAAGGTAACCCCAAAAGTTTGTTACGAAATCTCACAGAAAAAAAAGAGTTTAGCAATTCAGCAACACTGCTCATGCTTGAAATGCATGCACCAAGCAACCTAAAGAACTACAGAGGGGATAAAATACAAGAGCACTAGTGCTGTGAGCATACTCTAATATTTGTATGGGTGTAGCAAATAACAAACAATCAAAAAGCCAAACATTTTGCTCAAAGATAATACTGAAGTATTAAAGATAAGTCAGGCTCAATTCTTAACAATCATATGTTACATAAATACAAAAATCAGGTTTAAGTGTGTAACTAGAAAAAAATATGATTAATTTAAAGTTAAGAAGAAAGCTGAGATTAAATTAGTAACTTGTAGTTATACCATACAAATATATTGATTTTGTGATAGCTTGGAGATGAAAAATAGTAATGCAATAGAGATATAAAAACATCTGGCAAATACACATTCATTTCCATGAAGGAAAGTCAATGAAATCATTTCCTATTATACACATACATACAGTCATATTAAGATCAGTTGTCAAATTTTCAAACACTTTATCCAAGTACCTACAGGTCAAACTATTCTGATAAGCCCTTTCTACTGTACAATAAAATCCTTTAACATGAGAAAAAAAATCTTGTTCTTGTTGCATCTATATTAATCACAGATGGGGGGGATTCTGAATCTCTCTTTAAATATTAAGAGGGAGGTTTTAAATGTGCAATCATACATTTAGGTTAGCAAGTGACAGTGCAGAACAGGAAACGAGTGAAAAATGCAACTCAGAGACAGGGCTGGCAAGTATATCCAAAGGCAACAGGAGTTGGGCAAAGACCAAAGCTGAAGTGAAGTACTTCTACACCTGTCTGGGTAACAGAGCATACCTAGAGCCTAGAACAGTTCATCACAGGTTTGTGCTCTGATATACCATGATACCATTTACAGAGTTTTGTTTGTACTTCCACTACTATGCAAAGCTTCTTCAAACACATGAAGAGATCTTGTCCTTCACAACTTGCCAATGACATAACAATTGAAAAGAAGTCTCCTCTGAACTAAGAATAATTATAATAACAAAACCAAAGCAGTTAATAAAGCTTTATGGATAATACTACTGTTTGTACTTCAAATCCAGACCATGAGGACTACTACTACATTTACTACAGAAAGGCCACAAAAAGCGTGGACATGCCTCCTCTACCACCTTTGTTTGCATGACATATCAAATCCAAAATGTAAAGCATCAATGGTACAGTAAATCAAAACATGGAGTTCTTTTCTTAAGATCTCTGTAACAGCTTCTGGATTTAGACCAAGCGGTCCTTTGCCTACTTCCTGACAGATTCCAATTCAGGCTTGGATATGACTTTAAAAAATAAAAAGTTTGTTTTCTTGTACCTGCTGAAGTGTGTCTCTCTACACTAGGAATACTTTCTATAACTAACTTCTGCTCCTGCTATTTCAGCTCCAACTGTCGCTACCATCCAATTCTTTCACTGAAAATATCAGCAAGGCTCTAGATACCAAGGAAGACATCCAAGATAATGCAAAAGGAATAGCTGTTTCATACTTCTAGGTATGACTTCTAGAAGTATTCCCATTTTAATGTTCTTCTTCATGATCCTAAGATTCCACAAGAGCAGTCAACCTACTGGTTAACATTACTCAGCTCTTAAGATGACAGAAAACCAATTCAAAACCAGATTAATTTCAGAGATCCTGTCAGCTCCCCTCTGTGTTCAACCCAATGTTAACAAAAGTAACCTAATTATTTTGTATAGCTCCTTAAATTATTATTATTTCTCACTATTTGCCAACTTACAAGGGAGCATATACTTGGAACAACCAACTACTGTATTACATCATCTTCAACACAATTTAAGACCAAGCATGAGACACACATTAGTAGCATTTTCACATGCACTAGGCATTCAGATTAATGAACTGGATTTAGGATTTTCTGTCTCCTCTAATTTGTCCACCACCTGTAAGTAGCCAAAATGCCAGTCACTGAGTTCATATGACTGCTTAGGAATTGCTACAGAAAAACTATCATCTTATTCTTTATTTCTGCTACCATAAAGAAAAAGTTATGAAGACTTCCTTCCTTACAATGTAAGCAGCAGAATCGTCTCTTCCTCTGCTCTCACACGAAGGGTCAACCCACTGACAGAAACAAAACAATCACACAGAGGGAACAT